>CAJNOL010001227.1:0-12574 GCA_905250125.1 Rotaria sordida | reverse complement strand
TTTGTTTGTTTGTTTTCTAGACAATCAACATCACATTCAATACTTTTAAATGGTTCCTATGAATATTTATTAACACGATGGAGATTTTCAATAGAATTATTTGTAAAATTATTTTTGGATGATGTTGGTAATGAACCTGGTTCAATAATAAATGAATCAAGTGGATTTTCTGCTCGTGAACAACGTTTTCGTCATGATATGGAAAGATTTAAAAATACAAATCAAAAAGATATTCGTTTTGAAGCGGTAAAATTAAAACTTTATTTTCATCTCTATTAAATTATCTTTATAAATTTTAGATGGAACGTGATCGTATATTATTAATACAAAAAACATTTCGAACACTTAATTCATATTATTATCGTAATCAAAATATAAATTCATCATCATCATCATCATCATCATCTATACCACCATTAGCTGTACAACGTGTTAAAGTTACATTTAAAGATGAACCTGGTGAAGGTAGTGGAGTAGCAAGAAGTTTTTATGCATCAATTGCTGAAGTAAGATTTTCCTACTCTTGGAAAATGTATTATAGTTCATTAAATAATCGAAAATTTCGAGAATATTATCAAAGAAAATAGCGCATGTATTTAAAGCGAATAAGATCAATCCAATAGAAAATACCGAAAAATAAGTCTGATGGTCGGAAACAGTATGCAGAAATATACCGGAAATTCTTCTTAGAGCATACCAAAAGTTCTGGCCGTGGTGTTCAACGGATCTTTTCGGAAAAGGGGATCTATTGAGAAATGAAAAATCAAACATCCGATGTTGTAAAGCTTTTTGAGGCGCATCGAATGGTATATAGAAAATCTTGTTTTCATAGGGTTTTAAAGAAATTAAAGTCAATTTACTGATAGACGACTACACATCCATACTCAAGCATGATAAATTTCTGAATATTGTGATCCTTGGTATTAGTCGAAAATATTTTTCCTCACATACAATTTTGTAGAGTTTTTGACGGACTACAACTTCCTATATGTAGCATATCCGATCATCTTGTCAATATGTAGTCGTCTATCAGTAAATTGACTCCAGGTCCTTTAAATTTCTATGAAAATAGGATTTACTATATCCCATCCGACCCATCTCAAAAAGCTCTACAACATCGGATATTTGATTTTTCATTTCTCAATAAACCTCCTTATCCGAAAAAATCCTTTCAACGCCGTGGCCAGAACTTTTGATATGTCCTAAGTATATTTCATCAGAAAGTATCTCATATTAAAATTTGCTTCCTACTCTCTCCCTCAACTTTTCATTCGTAAAAT
This sequence comes from Rotaria sordida, assembly GCA_905250125.1. Lineage (NCBI taxonomy): Eukaryota > Metazoa > Rotifera > Eurotatoria > Philodinida > Philodinidae > Rotaria > Rotaria sordida. The sequence continues at coordinate 11,294 of CAJNOL010001227.1, read as the reverse complement.
TTTATTAGAAATCGTTTGAAATGAAGTACAGAGTCTTTAGTGTATTTTCGCATGCTGATGCCGACGATCAGGCTTATCTTTTATAAAAAAAACAACAACAACTTTTAATAATCAAAATCTTGAAATACTAACTGTCGTATCTTATACACAAGAACTGTTAAGAACACATATGATTATATCCATAAATTCATTAGGTGGATTTAAAAAAAACGTTTTGATTATCTTTAAATACTCAAATATACACAGCCGAAAGAATTCCATTTATCGGTTAAATCATAAATATTAGACATAGGTTTATTTATACTTTAATCTCATTAAGATGAGTTTGTTTCAAGAATAAAAGATGTAGAATTTACCATTACTATAAAAGATCGTTTATTAAGAGTAGATACTTAATTCGAGTTGAAAAAAAAAACAAACGACTTTCGTATTAATGCAATAAGAAAAACCGAAACATATAGGACTGATGCACATTGGAAATATAATTCGAATTGGAACTAATCCGATCACTGTGAATGGATCGCGACATTGAGATAAAAGGTGTGTTACGCGGGCAAAAGATGTTTTCGCTATTTTTTCTACAAAAACCATCGCGACAGATTTTCAGCCGCGATTGATATCTCTGGTAAGTGGTGTCGTGTTGGCGTCACTTGAAATATTATGCTTTATTTGCTGTCTCTACAAAGGTGTACCTTCAAATTTATATAAAATTTATCTTTTACTATTTGAACAAGGAAGTCCTTTTTTTGTCATTTATTTTCGAAGTAATAATCGATAGTGAGATGCTCATTTATATTCGAACTCGAATTAGGCAATTCATGAAAATTTTCAATTGAGTGGATTTTCACAGTCACACCCATATCCCGTCCTCTGCGTAACATTCGTAAACCTATTGAAATCATACCAAAAGAAATTCATAGTCTTGAAGATTTAATTCTTGCCTTTAATATCAAATATTTAAATGAATTTCTCTTCATTTATTTTCATACTTCTAATTGATTATGTTTAGGCTATTTTATCTGAAGAAAAATTACCTAATCTCGAATTGAGTACATCATCTACAACTCAAACACTTTCCGGTTCTTTATCATCTTCTCAATCTCAACAACAACGTTTAACTCGTGAACGACGTACAGCATTAGCAACATATTTACGTAGTGATCGACGTTCATCATCAATACTTCTTTCATCAGAAGCACGTCCATTTAAATTAAATGTACCATCAGAATCAACAACAACAACAAATAATTCTGAATCATCTATAACTGAACATTGGACACCAAATAAAATAAAATTAGGTCTTAGTATATATCCAAAAGTTGCAGCTATTCAACCATTTCATGCTGAAAAAATTACTGGAATGTTATTAGAAGGTTTACCAACACTACAATTACAACGTATAATTAATATTGATGAAGATTTAAGAAATCGAATTGATGATGCTATGAATATTTTAACATCATCATCTAATACACGTGATATACAACAAAATGATTTATCAATAACAAATGAACGTTTATTAAATAATAATTTTACATATGATAAACAATTAAATGAATATACACCATTATTTTGGCAACCAGATAAAAAAGGTGTTTATGCACCAAGACCAGGAAAATATACTCCTGAACGTTTAACTGCTTATCGAAATGTTGGAAGGTAAACAAAACAATAATATTTTTTTAATTCTTTTTTCTTTTGTTTCTAATTTTAGATTAATTGGTTTATGTTTATTACAAAATGAATTATTTCCATTACCATTATGTCGTCATGTAATAAAATATATTTTAAATCGATCAATACGTTGGCATGATTTAGCTTTTTTTGATTCAATGATGTATGAAAATTTACGTCGAACTGCATATGATGCAGAAAAAAATGGATCACAATATATTAATGATTTACATTTAACATTTTCAATGACTGTTACAGAAAAAGAGGTTAGATTTTTATTAGAATAATTATTGAAGTTAAACAAAAATAATATTTAAATTCTTGTATTAATATTTAATTTTCAAGTAAACTCAATTTTTGTAGCAAACGGTCATAACTTGACTGTAGAGACGGATGGACACGAGCTCTTTTAGAATTTTGTCTAGTCTTACCAAGACCTCCGTGTAAATTAATATGAACTCATATAGCGGATATAGCGTAGTGCAAAGTTTCAAGTCGCAATTCAAAAATGAATTTTTTCAAGGACGACTACATCATGGGTTTAAAAAATACGGTATCTCCCGTAGCAATAAGCTAATATTCCGAACTCATTTCAGACTATTCATAGTTCATTAGGGTCTACATAATGTGCATAGTTTCGACTCAAAAATCAATGAGAAAAGTTTTTCTTGTTAGTTGAATGATAATAATACATAGGTGGAGGAACCTGTCGGTTAGATAAGTAACCTAGATTTAATTTTTATAGGTGATAGTTTACACCAATCGAAAATGTCCTAGTATCCTTCCTTCTTTATTAGAATAAAATTTCGTATACTATCTTGATATTATAATAGTTGAATTATTAAGTCAACAAAAAGGACTTCAAATAATCTTTCATTAGAAATTTATTGTATTGAAAATTTTAATCAATTCTAGTACAAAAAAAATTCACAAAATTTTTTTTTGTTTTTTTTCTATTATAGGGAGGTGAAACTTATGATCTAATACCTAATGGTTCATTAAAAGATGTAACATATTCTAATCTATATGAATTTATTAAACGTTATGCTGAATTTCGAATGATTCATCTTGTTGAACAATCTCTTCGGGTAACAATATAAAACATATAATAAAAAAAAACAAAAATTAATCTTTATTTTTTATTTAAAGCATTTACGTTTGGGTGTATTTGATGTTCTACCATCAACATCACTTGATTATTTAAGTCCTGAAGATTTTCGTTTACTTCTTAATGGTACAACTAATATAAATATAACAACTTTAATGACATATACAACATTTAATGATGAAAGTGGTATGTACATACAAAAACAAATAATAATAATTTCTATAATCTATTTTATGTTTTGTTTTAGGTGAAATAAATGAACGTATAAATCAATTTAAAAAATGGTTTTGGTCTGTTTTAGAAAAATTTAATCCTATTGAAAGACAAGATTTAGTAAGATACAAAAGAATTTTCTAATCAAATTTTATTTTTTTTTTTAAAACAATAGGTTTATTTTTGGACGGGTAGTCCTACATTACCAGCATCAGAAGGTGGATTTCAACCTCAACCATCTGTTACCATTCGACCAGCTGATGATCAACATTTACCAACAGCAAATACATGTATTAGTCGGTTATATGTTCCATTATATTCATCAAAGACAATCTTAAAATTAAAATTACAGTATGCTATTAAAACGAAAATATTCGGTTTTGTGTAAAAAAAAAAAAAATAAATAAATGTTTGACAGTATATATATATATATTTTTTTTTTGTCTTTTTTCCTCTGTATATGCGCTTATGTGTCTTGTTTATATTTATTACCGTATGTGTGTTGTAAAAAAAAAGAAAATAATGAACATACATACTTATTATGTTATTTCTTCTTTTTTTCTTTCTTATATATGTGGTTATGACATTTGAAAGATGAAATTTGTTTCGATTTATAGATATGTCAGGTTTAGATAATGTTAAACGAGTTATTGCGGTTTTATCAGGCAAAGGAGGAGTTGGTTAGTATTTGAAATTTATTTATTTTTTTTGAATAAAATAATTGTGCATATTTTTTTTTTGTTTTTAATTCTAGGTAAATCAACTGTAGCTACACAACTTGCTTTATCACTTTATTCACGTAATCTTCGAGTTGGTTTACTTGATGTTGATTTATGTGGACCGTCCATTCCGAGAATGTTTGGTGTTGATAAAAATTCAAAATCGAATGTTGTTTATGAAACAACAGAAGGTATTATAAAAAGTTTGTCAGTACAATCTATTTGAAATTGTTTTTCGAAATAAAGATATACAGTTAAGTTATTTTTATTATCTTATTGACAAAAAAGTATAAAGTTCTGTTTTCTTTTTTTGCACTTAAGTGTAAATATAATTGATCATATAACGATTATAACAAGTTCAATATATTCGTTGACATATTCAACAGAAATTTTTAGTCTGTTTAAAGCTCAGAAAAGTATATTAGAACAATCACTTTCTGAATTACAGATCATCAATCATGTTGAGTCTGAATATAGCCATGAGTGGGGATGCACCAGTCCCAGTCCTGACTGGTGAACTGGGTTCCAGTTCGACTGGGTATCCGGTCCAACTGGGCACCCAGTCACGACTGGGTACTGAGTCCTTCGATCTTTAGTCCATTAGTCGAGTAGTACTTTCTTCATTTTTAGTATATTGTCATACAGTAATTCTTAGGCTGTTGAAGTACTGATATAAACTATAACACTGAATCCATTGGCTAATCATATATATCTATATATCAATCGTTATAATTTAGAATACTATAAATAAATTTCATGTCTTCAGGGTGTGGGTGTGGCTAGGGTGTAGGTGTGGGTGTTGTTTGGATGGATGTTATTTGGATGTGGGAATGGTTAGAATGACAATAACGACACCCATACCAACATCAAACCCACACCCTTAGAAAAGAGGGAAGTACTGATTGACTAGCGGAATAAACGTCAAATGACTAAGTACCCAGTTACTGGCACTGGCGCACCCCTAAATCATGGGCCATGAGAAATTTCCTTATATTTTCATATGCTGATTTTCTAGACTATCGTTGTTTTCGCAGGAAGTACAGTCATTTTAATTCATACAATAGATAGATGTTTAAATCTTCAAGATAGTATGATTTTGCTTTAAAACTCATTTTTACAAAACACAATAGATTATTGACTTATAAACAACTCGATATGCTCTATAATCTGACGAAGAAATGTTCCCAAGTGATCCACATCGTTTTCAATGATATTTTGTGTATATGTCGAGGACTAAGAAAAGTGTGTCCATGGACCTTCTTTCGAAGGTTATGACCATTTTTCTGCCTAGTACAAGGTATATAGGGAAAAATTGAAGGAATCTAAAATTTTGGTCATATGTAGCTCTTGTGATCATTAGAACATTCGAAAAGTTTTAGTGGAAAAAAATATTTCCTTTTAGAGATATTCAATTTTTAATAAAGTCAATCTTTCAGGATTCTATAATTTGTAAGACAAGTTTTTAAAAAGTTCTGTTCTTCAATTTTTTCCTATATACCTTATACTAGATGGAAAAATGGTCATAGCCTATGAAGGAAGGTCTATGAACACATTTTTCTTAAAATACTCTCCCCGATATATGAACAAAATATTATTGAAAACGGCGTGGATCAGTTAAGGTCATGAGTAAATCCAAAAGTATTTTAGAGAAATGTTTACTAGTCTAGAAAATCAGCATAGTCAATAACTTATCACCAGATAGCTTTTGTTGAGAAAGCGATTGATCAGTTGAAAACGTTTCCTTGTAAATCATGTCAGTAAAGTCATTCCCTAGTCGACTCTCCCCAACGCAATCACCGGAGAGTTCCCTGAAAAATGCGAAATCTCTGTTATGAGTCCCCGGAGAAGTTGCATATCTCAGGATCCCCTATAAAATTTGCATAAATTTGAATTTTTCAGAGAATTTCAATGGTGGCTTCTGGATTAACTCCTCCATGGATTCACGACAGGAATTCTTCTAGGGAGTTTCAACTAGGGTTCAGTACCTTTTTTTCCGTTGCTAAAGAAGTCTGACGTCTGTTGTCCTCGGCCGCTATGAAAACGTAACCAATGATTTGTGATATTGAAAGTGGCAAAATCTCGAGTTAATATATTTTTCTTCGGAAAATGTTTCTAATTATCTTTAAATTAGGTATGACACCAATTGATATCTTTTCATCATCAAATGATACTTCAAGATTTAAATTAATGTCAATGGCATTATTATTAGATAATTCAAATGATGCAATTATTTGGCGTGGACCAAGAAAAACTGCAATGATTCAACGTTTATTAATAGGTGTTAACTGGGGTGAACTTGATTATCTTATTATTGATACACCACCAGGTACATCCGATGAACATATAGCAGTTATGACTATACTTAAACAACAAATACATGCAAAAGATTTTTTACGTGCAATTCTTGTAACAACACCACAAATGTTATCAATAAATGATGTACGACGTGAAATAACATTTTGTCAAAAAACTTCATTTCAAATAATTGGTTTAATTGAAAATATGAGTGGTTATGTATGTCCATATTGTAGTGAATGTACAAATATATTTGCACAAGGTGGTGGAATTTTATTAGCTGAACAATATTCGATACCATTTTTAGGTAGATTACCTATTGATAATAAATTAAATGTAATACTTGATCAAGGTATTCAACAAGTTGAACATGGTTTAGAAACTATATTAGAAACTGAAACAATAAAATTATTTAAAAATATACTTGATCATATACTTAATCATTGGGAATAAATTTTATTTTTTTGAATTTCCTTTTTTTTTTTGTTTTTTTGTAGATTAGAAATAATGTCAAACGATTATTATTTAACATATCGAATTATTGATACATTAAGTAAGGAAAAGATTTTATAGATTAAGAATTTCGAATTGTTTTTTTTTTTTTTTAGAATATTCGAATTCAAATATTGATGAATGTCAAGGTTCTCTAGCTTATTTAGTATATGATAATAAAGATAAAAATAAAACAAAATATGCTTTAAAAATAGTAGATCTAGAAAAAATGACGAATCTTAGTGAATTTATTGTATGTAGTAAAAGAAAACAAAACAAAGATATTGAATTTCTTTTTTTTTTTTGTAGCAAGATATATTATGGTATAAACAATTAAATCATTATAATTTAATGTCACTTCGAGATTGTTTTCTTATTGATACAAAACTTCATCTTGTGAAACCATATGCTTCGTTTGGTATGTTATTAAATAAATTTATTAAGAATATTTAATGTTTAACATATTGAATTTTTGTAATTGATTATTCAGATTTTAAAACGAATCATTTTATCAATATAGATTCTATCTAGATGATTAACCCTTTACATTCCATTGGGAATTGGAATTGCCATTTTGTAGAATGATTGTAGAAAATAAAGAAAGCATGGAATTTGAAAACGATAAGAGCATTTTTTATAGTGAACTTTATGAACTATCAATTAGTAAAAAGAATAATTTTTTTCATCACTCCATCTTGGAAATATTGGGCCAACAAAAATCAATAATTTTGTAAAAAATGAAAAATAATCAAATTTTTCGAAACAAATCATTCTCTACTTACACTAAATAAAGATCTTTCGGAATTTTCATGTGATATAAATTGATGAAAGTATCTATTAGTAAGTTAGATATGTTCCGAATACATCACAATAAGTTGGCCAATTGCACATAAGTGACCAAGAAACCATTATGAGGCATCTTTGGGGCATTTAAGAGAAATGGTAATATATGTATTATAAACCTCACCTCATGAGAAGGTAGAATAGTATTTATTTTGAATTACCTTCAAAAGTTATTAAACCGCTAAAAGCAAGGTAGATGCTTATTTAAGAAAATGTGCTAAAAGTATATGCATTTTTCGACGTTAATTTTTATCGGTTTATTCCCTCTGTTTTTCATTATTCCAATAGGATAGGAGAAATGTTACTTTTGCTCATTCAATAATGTGATCAGAGAAAAACAAATCAACGCTTAATATGTCGTTTCATCCGCTCACTCCATCACACGGTTAATCGACCAATTAAGGGCTCACCCCCCCCCCCCCTCAAAAAATGTCAAATTTCGTCAGAAAAACGAAATCTGAGAGAAAGGCATAGCTGAATACTATGAGGCCTGAACATTAAGAATCAGCATAATTTTGAGGAAAAGAGGATTTTGTAGGAAAAAGTCTTTTTCCCATCAAAAAACTTTTTTGCGTTTTTCTCAAAATGGTTGTTGCACGACGCATCTCCAGCGAAAGTCAACTACAATACGATATAAAGTCGAATGTTTTTTTTTTGTTTGAAAGAGAATCAAAAACTGCAGTGCCTATGAGAGCCCTTTTTTTCAAAATAGGCTTTGCTTTTATTATATTGAAAAGCGCCTTCTTAATTAGAGCGCCATTTTTTGAGAGTTTTTTAGTAACCGAGCTTGTCAGAGTACTTTCCCCTTAAAAGATAAGATTAAAAAAAAAGGCCCTCATAGGCACTGCATCCGGACATGCTCTTTCAAACAAAAAGAAAAATCAAGTATATATATTGAAGAGCCACTGAGAACTTTTGGAGATGCGATAAGCCATATTTTGACTCTTATTCGGTCTGTATCTCCATTATACGTCATGATAGAAGGCTGAAACTTTTATCACATGCATCCTATCAAAGGCTCAACATATCCTCCAAATATCAGCCTGTTTGGATGTTCCTGGACTGAGATCAATTTTTGAGGGGGGAGGGGGCCTTAAATGGTCCTACACAAAGAGGTAGACATTCGGTGAATACGGCCACATAATTGTCATACTAGGCATGCTAGTACTCTATTCGTATAGTTATATTATAGGTGGCTCTTCTGAAACTGCTGTGGGGACAAAGGGTTAAAAGTTGAGATGTTAGATGGAGAAATATCTTTTGAAGTTTGTCAACAATCATAGGATCGATTGAATAATATCGAGAGTTTATATATGTATTTTATCTCTATAGTTAATTATCAAAAACTTTGAACTTTTTCTTTTTAATAATTATAAATAATCTAAAAATTCAATTTTAAATTCATATTCTTGATCAATATGAAAGAATATTGTATTTTTATTTAATCTAGGCTCTTGTGCTGATCTATTACGTGCTCATCCTTTTGGTATACGTGAACCATTAATTGCTCATATTATGTGGCAATTATTACAAGCTCTTCGTTATTTACAAGATAGACATATTGTACATCGGTAAGTCTACATTAATATTCGATAAATAATTAAAAAAGAAAAAAAAAACAATTTTTAATATTCTAGTGCTATTACTTCAAAACATATTTATATTTGTGATGATGGACATGTTTTATTAGATAATTTTTCTCATTGTGTATCCATGATATCACCATTTGATGGAAAATTAAGACGTCATATATATGATTATACAGATGATCTTAAAGATGAAATATTATATTTAGCACCAGAAATTATTTATCAAGTTAGTTGAATTTTTATTTTATAATTCAAATATAAAATAAATTTCTATTTAGAATGCAGATGGATATAATTTTAAAAGTGATGTTTATAGTTTGGGTACTGTTGCATGTGAACTTGCTAATGGTAGTAATACTTATATTGATATGCCTTTTGGAAATTTAAGTGTAAGTATAAATAATAGAACTTAATTATTCTTCTATCACTAGTAATGCAAGCAAATATATGTTAGAGTAAAGATGTACGGAATCAAGTCTTTGCAGTTTCGGTCGTAGATAGGAATGTATAGTTGATTCATACTGACACCAATGTTTGCTGAAGCACCGAAACAGATTGCTACCAAAAAGGATAGTGTCTCTATGTTGCAGCGAACGCGAATACCAGTGTCTCAGTGGTAGGAAGTTGCGGACTCTTCCAGATCCGGATGTGAACCTACCCATTGGATGCTGCGTTGATGACTTACTGTCAGTATTTACACTAACACTGTACATCCCTAGTCATAGCTCTATTGAATCTCATGTGCTTTTGTGACAGGAGCTAAAACTTGTCCCGTACATCTTTACATCAGAAACAGGTCTTTTTTTTGTTTTAGATGTTATATGCTAAAATGCAAGGTTCAGAACCCATTTTACTTGATCAAACTCAATTAACAGATGAAAGTATGTTCTCGAATTACTTAATTTTTATTATAGACTTATGCATATATATTTTTTTTTTGTGTAAATTTTCTATAGTGATTGCTCTTAGTGATGATAATTCTAGTTTATATGTTGAAGAATTAAAAAAACGACGATATACAAAAGAATTTCATTCATTTGTTAAATGTTGTGTAGCTACACAACTTGAATCAAGGTAAAAATAAAATTTCATTTAATCCTTACGTAAAAGATTTTTGACCGTCTATATTAATCATTAGAGAAAATGAAAATTTTATATTCGTTTCATTTATACATATTCAAAAATTTTCTCTGATTTATAATTGATTCATTGTAAGCAAATATCTTTTAACAAATCAAAAATAGTTTTCTGTCAGTTCTTTGAATGATATTTTCAGGTAGTTTTGACGTTCTGTTATTATAGAGAATTTTATTTTTCTAATAAACTATGCACATTTTTCGAATAGTTCTCGAAACGGACCGCCCGCCTCGGCCGAGCCTAAACAATGTTCGAACCACTTGGGTCGGGATATAAACAAGTGGCCTGATAGTTACTCTTTATGTTACACAGCATTTAAATTTAATCTTCTGTAGTAATTGGCAAAAAGTCAAATGAGTTGAGCATGTTGTAAAGCAAAATTTGGTCTGCAAAATAGAGTATAAAAAGATTTTTTTATGGTTTGGATTAAGGTAGAATATGCTAAACCTCTTTCCACAATAGAAAATCCGAAGTCTTCTATTGTTTTAGTATTTTAGCTCGAAATCCTGAAAATTAGACATATTTTGATGTAAATATACTAATTAAAGTTCGAATTTTTCGAGAAATTTATTAAATAAAGAGAGTCTTTAATAATTTCCGACGTATCATTTCTCCGAGTGTTAACCCTTTACCCCCCGTTGGTCACTGGAGTGACCATTTGTAGAATGATTGCAGAAACTAAAGGAAGCATTGGATTCAAAAACGATAAGAACCTTTTTTGTATCAAACTTCATGAACTATCGATTGGTAAAAAGATCATTTCTCTTCATTGCTTCGTTACTGAAATATCGGGTCTACAAAATCTATAATTTTGAAAAAATGAAAAAAAATCGAAAATTTAGAAACAAAATTTTTTCTACTCGTAGCCAAGAGAGATTTTTTGGAATTGCTGTGTGATATTAATTGATGAAGAAGTCCTCTGGCGAATTAAATATGTTTCCAAAGTTTCATAAGAACTTCACGAATTACACATACAAAGGGATACAATTGATCATGTAGCCACTATCTCGTAGATGGAGGGTAATCAAGAAGGGAGTTAATACATGTATTATAAAGCTCAACTCATGACAAGCCGAAACCGTATGTATAATGAATTACATTTCTTCAGAGGTTATGAAACGGCTGGAAGCAAACTAGGCTACAACTTGACAACACATGTAAAAAAATATGTGTATACTTTGGTTTTAAATTTTTCACTTCACTCCTTGCCTTTTTTTCGTCACT
>CAJNOL010001226.1:55610-73397 GCA_905250125.1 Rotaria sordida | reverse complement strand
TCTGAAACAAGTAAAGTTGACTTGGTTATGACGACTACGACAATTGCACCATTCTACAGTGAAACGATTAATCCCACAACAAGCTCAAAAACAAACCGGATAGCTTCTTCTGAAACAAGTAAAGTTGACTTGGTTATGACGACTGCAACAATTGCACCATTCTACAGTCAAACGATTAACCCAACAACAAGCTCAAAAACAAACCTGATAGCTTCTTCTGAAACTAGTAAAGTTGACTTGGTTATGACGGCTGCAACAATTGCACCATTCTACAGTCAAACGATTAATCCCACAACAAGTTCAAAAACAAACCTGATAGCTTCCTCTGAAACAAGTAAACTTGACTTGGTTATGGCGACTACGACAATTGCACCATTCTACAGTGAAACGATTAATCCCACAACAAGCTCAAAAACAAACCTGATAGCTTCTTCTGAAACAAGTAAAGGTGACTTGGTTATGGCGACTACAACAATTGCACCATTCTACAGTCAAACGATTAATCCCACAACAAGCTCAAAAACAAACCTGATAGCCTCTTCTGAAACAAGTAAACTTGACTTGGTTATGACGACTACAACAATTACACCATTCTACAGTCAAACGATTAATCCCACAACAAATTCAAAAACAAACCTGATAGCTTCTTCTGAAACAAGTGAAGTTGACTTGGTTATGACGACTACAACAATTGCACCGTTCTACAGTCAAACGATTAATCCCACAACAAGCTCAAAAACAAACCTGATAGCCTCTTCTGAAACAAGTAAAGTTGACTTGGTTATGACGACCACAACAATTACACCATTCTACAGTCAAACGATTAATCCCACAACAAATTCAAAAACAAACCTAATAGCTTCTTCTGAAACAAGTAAACTTGACTTGGTTATGACGACTACGACAATTGCACCATTCTACAGTCAAACAATTAATCCCACAACAAGCTCAATAATCATACCTTCAACCAATACAATGATGAATCCGCCAGGTACGGCTATGAATATTGCATCTGCATCAATGATTTCATCCGTTGTTAACACCATTATTGCGACCTCTACTACCTCGATTAACTACTCCAGCCAAAGTCGAATACCCAATCTAACAACAAGCGGAATGATCACTGGGATCACTAAGACTCAAAGTCCAAGTAAGTATTAAGGGATCATGCCAATCCTATTCCAACCTTGATTGTCACTTAAAATTCAGTTAAATTTCGAACTTAAAAATTCTTCCTAACAGTTCATTAAAATCAATCAGTTCGCAGTTGTAAGGCATTCAGTGCGCTATACAATAAGTTTCATCACAAGAATATATTCATCGTTCAAATTTGAGCCTGCAGCATCAAGGATGCGGACAAAACCATGTTGAAAACTAGGATGAAAAGCTCATGTTTTTTTTACGATAACAGATTTGCTTGTGACTGTGGCTACGAAACTATCATAAGTTTTCAATCTCACTTGGTGTGCGTTGAGATTCCAAAAACTTCCAATATATTACGAAATTATCTCTGCTGTAATATATCAATCGGATTCTTAAGTGCGTTTTTGATATTTTACGGTCAATTTCACATTACTTCTGCACAAAAAAATGGCTATTTCACTCCCGCGCTAATATTTCCTTGGTAGCCGAAATTGAAGCACATTTTGGCACATTTAAGTTAAAAGGCTTTCAGTGCAATCCATATGGGATTGAGACATGACACATGATGGAGTCAATTCAAGCATTACGGAAGGATCTCGTTTTGTCTATCGTAGTTACCTGACGGACTAGGACTAACATATCGAAAATTCTTTCTATTATCACAGACCGTGATAGACATGTCAAGAAACCATTTAAAATGTCAGATACCGTGAGAGATATACACAAAAACTTCTTAACGTTAAGGACTATGACAGAGATGCTGACGTTCTTTTGAACCTATCACAAAATGTGACAGGCATTTTCGACATGTCTATCACGGTCTATGGAGGAAAGATCGAAGTTTTTCGCTGTAAGCCTCAATACTCATTTTCAGTCGTTTTTCACAAAATGATAGATCTCAATGATGAGGATTATTTACTGAAGGTAAAACACCAAGTCATGTGGAGTTAAACATGTTTGAGACCAAACTCCTTTCACCGAAATTCTTCAGGTAAGAAACAAAATCTAACTCTTACTAGGTGGAAAATGATTTCTTCGATGTCTAGTGATTTCTAATAATTTTTGATGATTTGTCTTGTTTTCTCAATGATTTTTATTGATTTCTAATCATCTCTACGTTAGAAATCAAGTTTTCCAAAGGAGAAACAGGTAATTTAAATCTACCAAAAATCACCGGAATTATCGCGGATAACTGAAATCACAGAAATTAGGAACACGACTGTTTCATAACCTCTAAGAATTTCTCTGTCAATACAGGAATCGTTCTGTTTTTCTGTTAATCTTAGGAACGAAAATTTTTATAGTTACCTTTATTTATCAAACTACACAGTAATTTATGTCTTTCCTTTGATAGAATCCGTTATTTTTCCAAATAATTTTGATTCATAATAAAGATTTCACATAAAAAACATGTAGTATTAAGAAGATGTGCTTTTTCTACAAAAATTCCTCGCAAAAACTTTTAAGAATGCTCCATTTTCAGGGTTTCTCGAGGACGACTAAACGAAAAATTCTAAAACTTTCATCCAAAATAGCTCTTGATTAGCAGAGCAAAAGTTGTGCTAGATTCAGAAAGATCTAACGCTTCCTCCAGGGACATATAGGTAGCGCCAGTGGTAGAAATCACTAAACTTATGTCCTCTCACTTCTACCGAAAGGTATTGATCAATCGAGCTGAATATTCTTTCTCAAGTATTTGAGACAACTTGAAGTGACTATTTTTTCGGTTTCGCTTTTTAATTCAATTATTGAGAAGATAAAATTCAAATACGAAAAGTACTCCCATAAACAGCCTTTTTTGAGTGGGCTAAGATTTGTAATATCTACCATAAGTCAACACAACAGCATTTTCACGAATAATTCAATGATCATCTTTACATCTAACATGAGTACCAGTGCCCACGCTTTTGCATAGCTATCGACCAGTAGCAGTATGTAACCGCTGCATCACAGATCCTTCTAATATTTTTTCAAAAGACTATTATTTGCAGACAAAATGAAAGCAATAAAGCCTTGACTATCTCTGCTTTCCATTGGTCCCATAAGAAACTATTTGCCTTCTTTTCTCCAGAAAAGCACGTTTCCTACTAATTCTTCTGTTAAGAGCTTAAGTCATGTCATTTCTCTCAAACTACTCAAAGAAGATACTACGTTTTACTTTTACTTTTTCTTCCTTATGTGAAAAACACAACAAATCAAGGAAAAAGCAACATACAGCATTCAATTCAGACTACTGAAATACGAATCGCAGTGCCATTCCCCTTCTTTATTCAAGACACTTCTATTATGTTTGATTTGCTTTTGAATTGACATATTCAAACAGCTTTTTGACGAGAGACGAATAATAGTAATTTTTCCAGCAAAATCATTTTATCAAAACAGTTCAGAGCATGATGAAGACGCCTTTCGAATACAAATAATTTGTACCAATGAACTCATTGCTATGGCAATGCATCAGAGATGATATAACTCAGTTGATCAAGTAACACTTTGTACTCCCTAAAAGCCCTCATCAGAAACAGCTCATAGAACAATGAGCCACTTTTTCCTATGACAAATGCCTATGTGAAAAACAAGCATTTCTGTTTGTCACTTCGTTCGCAAGACGACTATTGGTCATATATAAAGGTCTTTAAAAAATTTCACTTCTCTAAAACTGATTTAACCCACCATAAACGAAAAACTTCCATTTGATGTGAATGATATGATCAGCCCTCTTACTTTTTGCTTTTTTTTCATCTACAATATCACAACCATGTTCGAAAATCTTCGTTCTTGCTGTGTCCTTCGTCTAAGTCAATCTAAAAGAGCTATTCCAGAACTCCCGTGACCTCAACTAATGCCGGCGCAAATTCTTTTTCCTTGCATGCCCCCTCGCTTCTTTTTGAGGCGAAACAGAATTAATTCATATTGGATATTTCCATTCTCTACTTAGCAACAATGACTCCATGTTGTGCCAGAACGTGTAGTGGAAGTTTAAGTAGCCAAATTAATACCACTACTTGCAGCAGTGTTTGTCAAGATAGAGGTTGGTATTTGTGTCGTGCTGGTTCAACTTATTGTAATGGTTACACTTTTACCTATGGTGGCGTCTGCAATAGTGCTAATGGTGATCCTCCTTGTCCTGATGGTTATTGTTGTATTTTTGATACTTATAACGCTGCTGCTCCTTATCTTTGTCTAAGCTGTAATAATCCATGTAAGTCAATTAGGATATCACCATTACTTCTTGTTCAAACGAAATATAGTTCTTTTATATTGGATGTTTCCTTTGTTTATTTAGCATTGCCAAATGTTTGTACTACTGCTACTGGATCTGGATAACGTTTGTATTACGTTAAGAAAGGTTCATTCCTTTAATGGCCGTATATGTTGAAAAGCAGGAAAGACTGTTTTGAATTTTTCCTTTGAATTCGTACTTAGTTCTGTTTTGTGTGTTTTACTACCTACCTGGTTTTGGGTTTTATGATGTCTAGTGGCTTGGTTTTTTTCTTTGTTCTGCCAGTTAGTTATCCTTGGGTCTGCATACACATATTCTCTTAACGCTTTCTTTGTTTTGATATATCTGCTCTGATGTTCACTCTTTGCTAAGGTATCAATAATGAATTTTGGTTCAGTAAAGTCTTTATGATGTACGGAATGCTTTGATTTGGTCTTGTTATCTCTGACTTTTTTTGTGACAAAGATGGAGAAGAACAAGTACATATCTACAAGGCTATGTACACGAAGAGCGGAAATACGAAAGAAATAGGACTTACAGTGGAACTGTTTGTCATGTCAGTCGATTTTCTTAACTATTTCGGTGTCAAATGATAGCCCTCAACGAGAAACTACCAAATCAAAAATATGAGCTGCCAATGGCAAGCCTGAATCGAGTTATTCAAGTTTTGAGGTATTGAAAAGGACGGAGGACGGTTTGTCAATAAATCGATGCTATTTTAAAATTACTTGGGAAGTTACTTCTTTCATCCAATTTATACTTCTTACTTCAACAGTATACTACTTCCGAGTCACAGATCGATTTTCCCGCACCTTTATAGTAATATTGAATGAGATAGTCACAATCACCCTGCCTATCGTACATTTTTCATACAAACAGCATCATGTGGTCCATGTAATCACTAGTCGACTTCATGGGAAAAGCGCTATTTTTTTCAGGATAGATAGAGCTCATCAAGAGCTATAAAATGGCAAAAAAATATGTCGAAAAATATGCAGTCCTCGATACTTTCGGCGAATCACACTGTTGAAATCCTATGAAAAATGTATGAATATGGTACTTATGTCCCTATTATCTCCATTATATTGCATAGAACCAGAGCCCTATTTTCAGAGTAGATAGAGCTCATCAAGAGCTACAAATTGGTAGAAAAATATGTATGAAAATATGCTGTGCTGGAAGTTTTCCAAAGATCACACTGCCCAATTTCTATAAAAATACATAGGTTGCACAGTTCTGCCCACATGAACTCCACTATTAATCGTTGGTGCCGGCTATCCTAGTAGCGACTTCGAAATCGACATTTGTACCAGTGGTGCATTCTGGACTACTAGAGACCTCGATACCAATATCTACACTGGCCAACACCAACGATTAATAGTGGAGGTTATGCGGACAGAACTGTGCAATCTATGCTTTTTTCATAGGATTTCAACAGTGTAATTCGCCGAAAGTATCGAGGACTGCATATTTTTCGACATATTTTTTTGCCATTTTATAGCTCTTGATGAACTCTATCTATCCTGAAAAAAATGGCGCTTTTCCAATGAAGTCGACTAGTGATTACATGGACCACATGATGCTGTTTGTATGAAAAATGTACGATAGGCAGGGTGATTGTGACTATCTCATTCAATATTACTATAAAGGTGCGGGAAAATCGATCTGTGACTCGGAAGTAGTATACTGTCGAAGTAAGAAGCATAAATTGGATGAAAGAAGTAACTTCCCAAGTGGTTTTAAAATAGGATCGATTTATTGACAAACCGTCCTCCGTCCTTTTCAATACCTTAAAACTTGAATAACTCGATTTAGGCTTGCCATTGGCAGCTCATATTTTTGATTTGGTAGTTGCTCGTTGAGGGCTCTCATTTGACACCGAAATAGTTACGAAAATCGACTGACATGACAAACAGTTCCGTTGTTAGTCATGAATGCAATAGAAAGTGATTGGAAAAATCAAGAAAGACTATCTTGAAAGATGAGTCCCGTCTGCCATGATCCACATTTCGACCTTGCTAAAGGGTCTTTATTAAATGGCTTTAGCTCTGATGTATTTGGTGAAAATAATTCAACAGTAGAATTATAAACAAAATACTTAATCTATACAGAATTCAGAATAAATTAGGCATGCACCGAACCCGAACTCAAGTTCGGAGTTTGGAATCTATTCAATGAACTTGGAATAGCGTCGAGCATCTAGCTAATTTTTCAAGTATTTCCTGAGATACAGATGCCGCAAAAACTATTGATACGATTTCGATAATGGTGACGTTTTTCGTACTTCATCCGTTCAAAACGTTTCATTATAAAGTCATTAAATGTAGTTCAGAACAAGCTACACACTTACAATTTATTTTTTAAGACTGAATACGTTATCGTTCTTCTTACCTCTCTGAGGACAATGGGATATACGGTGTCCCACCTGTTTTTCAGCAAACAATAAAATATTTTGGTTAGATTAATCTGTTAGACCTAAAAGGTTATACAAGTCGTAGATTCCTTCGTTTGTCATCTCATGTATACTTTTTCTGTCTTTCTTGTTTTCATGTGGATCTGTTGCAGATGTTTTCTTTTCTTTCTGCTACTGTACACTCTCGGTATGATTTCTCCCTTTCCCTCTGATATATTGTGTTTGGAGAACATTCAAAAAAAATTTTTAATTCAACCGGAAAATTCGCTAAATTTAAATAATATTATCGACAAATATTTGACTATCATATTTGAATTGTTTCGTAGATGATTAAACAACAATAAGAGAGCTGTTAGCGCAATCCCTTGAGACATTACAAATGTGAAACACGATGTAACTGCTGTTTCAAATCTTTTAAAACCTGTTCTTTTCGATATATGTTGGGGTATATTTCTTCGCAATGGATTAGTTTACTTTATACAGCTCAAGCAGAATAATATTCCATATATGCTCTAATCATATGTTAGTTATGCATTATCTGATAGTTGCTTAAAGTCTTCTGTCACAGTCTGTGATGGTCACATGCGTGTCTGTCACAGTCTGTGAGGGGGGGAGGGGTTGGAAGGGCCCAAACTTCTGCCCATAAACACTTCCACACTCCTTTCAGATCGTGTTTCACAAAATAGAAAATATCGAGGAAGAAACAAACTAACTTCTTATATTACGACGAGAAATAGCCGTTTACTTTTCTATTTATTGATGTTGCCGGTGAATTTTCTCTAGAACATATAAGAAATACAACATTTGCTGTAGTGGATGTTCATTTATCTCAAGAATTAGTAGATCATGTAATAGACATGGAAACGCACATTGCTCACAGAAAGACGCCTTAACATAAAATTCTGTTGAGACACAGAGATTGTGAACAAAAATTACTACAATAAAACTTTTCTACCATAAAATCAGATATAAACAACATTATTTTTGTCACACAAACAATGAAAATTGTGCAATTGTGTGTTTTAATAATCCAGTCTCTTTCTATTATTTGATCATTGGTTGCAGTGCTTCCATTCACATCCTGAATAATTGACACATGTGAAAGTATCGTCATCATATTGTTGAACAGTCGAGGCAGATCACTGAATGCATCAATTGACAGCTCGAGTCTTTGAACATGAGGAAACGAGCGACAGAAAGCATCAGTGTCGCATACAGTAAGTGATTCATTAAAATTAGAAATATTTGTTAATAAACGAAGATCAATAATGTTTAGTCATCGGTGAATGAAAAGTAAGTTGAGAAGAGCAGTCGATTGACTCAGTACATACAAACGTGGTGTGGGGGTGGATGTGTGGCGTCGATGTGTGTGTGAGTGTGGCCTAGGACAAGGACTACACCCACACTCACACCCACAGCCACAGCCATACTCACACTTACACCTATGACAGAATCTCCATTATCTCTTTATTTTTCGTGGACAACGGAATTAAATAGGTTTCTCATCGGCGATACATGGGCTACTGGAAAGCAAGATTTGAGAATAATGGATTGATTTCCGTTGCTCAGAGATGCAAGTCGATCTGATTTTTAATTGATTTATCTGCACCCTCACTCTGACACAATCAATCGACAATCGTTCAAAACTTATGTTAAGTAGTATGAATTCTTCTTTCTCGAATATATTGTCGCTATAATGAAGGTCGTAGTGAGAGGTGAGAGTACGAGTGAGGTGAAAAGAAAAAATCATCCTCATCCACAACCTCATCCACTCTCAGCCTCACACCTTAAATTTTTATTCATTATTCATATTAAAAGCAATTAATCATGTCATTTTCAATTTCAACCATATTTTCTGGTTCATTCATACTTTGGACGCTGGCTTGTATCAACAAATCATCGTTGCTGGCATTATGAACCCCAGTATTGAGTGGAAGATTGGACGATTGTATCGATGATAGATCATCATTGTGAGCATCATCAATCAGTGAAGGAATCGCGGATTGTGTCGGTGATAGATCATCGTTTTCACCATCATCGAGGAATGAAGAATTCGAGGATTGTGTCGGTGATAGATCATCGTTTTGACCGCCATCGAGGAATGAAGGATTCGAGGATTGTGCCGAAAATAACTCATTATTGTCGACATCATCGAAGAGTATAAGGTTGCAGGATTGTATCGATAATAGATCACCTTTATGAGCATCATCTGTCAATGTCCAATCTATGGTCGTGAGGTCGAATTCACCATGCTTTTTGGCCTCTTGATGTTGTCGAAGATTTATAGACGTATTAAATTGTTTTTTGCAGGTACTACATTCGTTCTTCTGCATATTCGGATTATTGATACTCGAGCTCTCCGATAGCATCGTATGAGAGCAATTTGCAACATTTTTTTTATTGACCCTTTTTCGAGGTTTCTGTTGATGATTGAGCGAAACAGGGCGTGGTTCCATGTTTTTATCCATCACTAGATTGGATAAAACAGAATGTGGTTCCGTTTTTATATCCATCAGTGAAGTGAGCGAAATTTCTTTATTAGGTTGTGCATTTGGATTTGTGTTTAGATTTCTATTCTTCTTATTGTTATTTTGTTTGTTTGTGAGCTGCTCTTCTCTACGTAGCCCACTCCGTTCTTCGGTAAAGTCACTCCATGGATAATGTTCATTTGCTGCTGCTTTGAGTTCGTGCTTTGTCAGATGATTGTATACGACAATAATATGAAACCCCACTCGTATGCGAAGATCATTCAGTTTCCCAATAAAGTCAATATCGCCTGATATAAGCACAATTGTAGCTGGTGGACGGTTTGCACGCTCAAAGCGATCTAACTCCAAAAACATTTCACGATCTGCTGCGTTAGATTTCGCATCCGGTAGGTGAACAATACGCACATTCGCGCGGTGCACACTCGATAGGATCTCTTGAGAATATCTCAACACATTACAATAGCAGGAGAACGTGTTCTCTAGTTGACCACGTCCGATCACCAGCTTTTGGCGAAGTTTTTCCACAATATCAAACGCCTGCTGACCACGAGGAATAGGCACATTTTCAATATCCCAAAAGAAGCTTACGAGTTGTCCTGTTTTTTGTGGTAGTGGAAACACGGAGCGTGGTTCTGGTGGTCGCAACTTGGGATGTCGATAATGGCAATCAATCTTGCGACATGAGTCTGGCCATTGCCAGCAACGGCCTTCGTGAGTATCCGAAGAGAAATGTCGATTCTTACACTTGCCACCGAGTTTGCAACTGCCGTTTGCAAAAAATTGGCAATCAGTAAGAGATTGCATTAATCTATCTTCTTTGGCCATATAGAATTCAAAGCTAGAACAAATAGCAAACAATATATGTGATGTATACTAATAATCTGAGTAGAGATGAACTGTTTAAAAAAAATAGTTAATATTATGCATCTCAAAAACATATCCATGAAACGCATCAATGGATACATTAGAAACTGTCACAACCATATGGAGAAGCATCATTAGAATAGATATTAGATGGAGACGTGAGAGGCGCATGAGCTCTCAGACTTTTGTATTACTGATAACAAGATCTTACCTTCTATTGAGAAATTGCCTTAGTAAATGGTATTTGTGGTGCCTTCGCTTATAAGAATGGCATGTCTCTCTTAATTTTTACTTTCTTTTTATATAGCATCTATCTGACATCATGTTTTGACTGTCACTCAACTAATTGGATTTTTTCATGAATGGTGCCACTATGACAACAGAAAGCGCAAATAAAAAAAACTCCATTGTGAACGAACGAAAGCAACTGAAAGAATTGATCTGCGTAAAAAATTATGTTTTGAATATAAACATGCATAGAAGACTGCTCCGAAGCGACCAGCATTGAAGGGGAGAACGGTCGACAGTAGACATGCGCTAAACCTAAACTGCTTGAGTTTGGAGAGTTTTGGTTTGGGTTGTTTTTCAATTAACATGTTTAAGTCCTATTATATAAAGATACCTATGGATGCTGAAGGCCTATTGTATAAAGATAACCTTGAGTCCTGAAGCACTATTACATGGAGGGTGTAGGTGTGAGTGTGAGTGGGGATTAAAGCATCCACACCCACACCCACACCCAACACCCTCTATTAGTACGCAACGAAAGAGAATAAGGGCTGATCGAATTTTGTATCATCTCTATGAGACCTTTAATTACACCTCCTTACAATATACTGACACTAGCGTGGGTCCTGTTGTTGACAACAAGAATATTAATGCACGGGCTCGTAGTGTAAGATTTTTCATCCGGAATCTGGATTTGTAGGGTCACTCTGTCCACACAACATTCTCAATTTTATGAGAGCGACTGGTTTTGCAAAACATTTGTCCCGAATATATAGTGTTTTTTTTATAAAAATACTCACAAAATTATCCAGAGCTTTCAGATTTGGAATTTTCATTCCAGTATAGAACATAGTTGGATATTTTGAGTCATTATAAGACAATAGTGGATTATTCATGCGCACTTTCCTGGTTTCCCATTATGGCACAACAGCAGCAGACTGCTTTGAACTGCGGTGACTCGTTAACGGGAAAAATGATTCATAGAAAATGACAAGAGAATGATGGTATATAAACATAGAGAGCGCTACTTTCGCGCTTTGAAGGGTGGGAAAAATTTCAAAAAATATCTTGTAGTTCACAATTATTGAGTTGATGTGGGTGTGGGTGTGGGTCTTTTACTTATGATACCCACACCCACACCCACACCCACATCCACACCCACACCCACATCCACACCCACACCCACATCCACACCCCATCCTCACCCACACCCTTTTTTTTAATATAGCATCTATCTGACATCATGTTTTAACTGTCACTCAACTAATTGGATTTTTTCATGAATGGTGCCACTATGACAACAGAAAGCGCAAATAAAAAAAACTTCATTGTGAGCAGACGAAAGCAGCTGAAAGAATTGATCTGCGTAAAAAACTATGTTTTGAATATAAACATGCATAGAAGACTGCTCCGAAGCGACCGGCATTGAAGGGGAGAACGGTCGACAATAGACATGCGCTAAACCTAAACTGCTTGAGTTTGGAGAGTTTTGGTTTGGGTCGTTTTTCAATTAACATGTTTAAGTCCTATTATATAAAGATACCTATGGATGCTGAAGGCCTGTTGTATAAAGACAACCTTGAGTCCTCAAGTCCTATTATATGGAAGTACCCCTGAGTCCTCAAGTCGTATTGTATGAAGATAACCTTGGGTTCTCAAGCACTATTAGATGGAGGGTGTGGGTCTGAGTGTGGGTAGAGGTGTGAGTGTGAATCTTCATCTCTACCACATCCACACCCACACTCACACTCCACATGCATACCCACCCATACCCTGTCAAATTGGAGTCTGCACAAACTCAGGGATACAATAAGCGGCCCTTCAGCAGGACTGTGTTTGAGAGTTAAAAACATTTTTTCATTCGCAATGATGAAACCATAAAAATGTTTCAGTGTTCGCATCTTCTACACCTACTGCGGCGAGAGAAAGACGAAAGAAAATGTCTAAGTAGAGAGCAGAAAGAAAGCAGCGACAACCATCTTTTTATTTTGAATAAAAAAGCCGAGTTTTTGTGGAACTCACTTATTTTACGAAGGAAAATACAGTGTGTAAATTTTTAGGGCAAATTTTCCAGTTCGCTTACATTCACGATATGACAGACATCCTTAGAAACAGCACATCATAGATGTGACAGAGACCTTTGCAACGCACCTGTCCCATGTCTGTGTCGTGGGACAGACTTATTGTGCAGCTCACATGTTTTGCAGAGGAAAATAGAGGGTGTTAGTTTTAAGAGGAAGTCTTTCTACTCCGTCAATTTCCTATTACAGGAAATTCATAATAGGCAGTCTTAACAGAGCCTCCTCGCAAGTTACAGACACCCCCAATTACAGACAGGCAAAACATAATAAATTGTTGTTACGGTTTATATTCGTTCTACTTAATCTATAGGTTCGCTACAAACAAGTATGTATAAGACTAGAGTAATAATATTAAAAGCGATTACAGCAATATAGAATCTGGCTTGTACGAATATGTGAGTTCTACATTTTAATCCCAAAGCAACTCGCCTGACAAGCTTTTTCTTTTACTTTTATTAAAACAACATCAACTCAATAATTGTGAACTACAAGATATGTTTCAAATTTTTCCACTCTTCAAAGCGCGAAACTAGTACCCTCTGTGTTTATATACCGTCATTCTCTTGTCAGAGTGTGGGTGTCTCTTTATTCACAGCCACATTCATACCCACACCCACACCCACACCCACACACATCCACACATACACCCACACCCACACACCCCACTTCCACACCCACACCCCACACCCACACCTGCACCCGCACCCACCAGCACCCACCCACACCTACACCCGCACTCACACCCACACCCACACCCACACCCACACCCACACCCACACCCACACCCGGTATTGTTGCGTTCAATCGATTGATCTTAATTGAATAGAAAGGCTGTCCGTCCAGTGAGAGAAGGATACTAGAAATAGTTTATTTAGTATTTGCAAGAAGCATCTCTATCAATCTAAGGAATATCCTTATTTCTCAATATCGTTCGAATATTTTAATTGAAGACCCGAATAAATCTACTTAGCCAAACTGTGCCAAAGAGTTGCACAGTCCTTGATCGGCACATAATTGTTTGATTTCAAAGCGCCTCGGATGCTTATCAGAGTAACCTTCGACAACGATTTCGTGTTCACTAATCTTATCAAATGAATTTTAGCTTTTCGATATTC
Source organism: Rotaria sordida (assembly GCA_905250125.1). Taxonomy (NCBI): domain Eukaryota; kingdom Metazoa; phylum Rotifera; class Eurotatoria; order Philodinida; family Philodinidae; genus Rotaria; species Rotaria sordida. The sequence goes on along the minus strand of CAJNOL010001226.1, from coordinate 59,844 downwards.
ATATTCAAACTATGCTTGATAGTTTAAGAATTATCCTAGATTATATCTTCGAATGTTCAATGATGATGTATTCGATCACTGTTTCATTACTTGGGGTGAAATTCATGCAAAAATGACTCAATATTTGTACGTTTTTTTAAAATACGATATGAACTTCCAACAGTACATACATCTTTTATTTTCATTCAATAGTAACCTGATACGTTTCATGAACAAAAGGACTCATTATCTGCTGTTCATGATTTGAATTCTTTCAAATCACAATCATAAATAACAATAAAAAGGAGTAACTTAATAGAGAGATAACAAAATAGTAGACGCAGTCAAGTGAGAATAACATACAAGGTTAACATAAGCGAACGACAATAGATATGTGCAGTCGATTTATTGGTCGATAAAAAGTTCAAATGAGCAACACAGAGACGTTTTTTCTCTATTCTCAAATTGTAGCTAGTTAAATAATGCTACATTCCGAAACTTTAACAAACAAAATGTTTCATTCGAACAAGATCCTTTAGTAAATTTTAATTACCATCAAGATTGATCAGAAATACATTTTAAAAGTCTATTTAATTCACTCCCATTCTTTATCAAATCTTAAAGGGTAGAAAAAACTAAATTTGTTCTTTTTTTCCGCTAGATCATAATAAAATATACTAGGATATGTTATCTGCAAGAAAGAAATTCTCTCTGCAATCAATCATATATCAATTAGGATAAAACACATGCGGCAGAATTAGTCAACTCCCTGAGTAAGGGGGCAATGACAATTACCACGCATTACTTTTTTTAGCCATCGTTTCTTATAAGTTTCTATAAACGATATATCCACCGCCTTGTTGCTGTCAACGTCAGAAGGAACAGAAGAAAAACAAGACATGAAGCTGTGTCGAGTTACTGTATATAACAGACATACCTCAATCTAAATATCACTAACTGTAATATTCTTCTGTTCTTTGTATGTATACATCGATGAGAGAAATGTTGTTCTCTGTTCGGTCAGTACTTTTCTTCTATCTTGTTCACCAAGTTTTGGGTAACAGTTACTCAAAAGATTCAATCACTTGTTATACGACTTATGATGATCAGGAAACAAGAAGTCGTGGATCAAACAGAGTGTTGAGTTATTCATTTTACGAAGCACACACAACACAATACGCAACTTTTGAAGGCGAACAATGTTCAGCTGTTGGTTGCGCTTGTTTCAGCTATCAAGATGTTTGTTCATATTTCCCTGAAACAACAAATCATTTATCACAATGTACACAACAAGATCGACAAAATGGAAACATCAAATGGCATCGTGGATGGACATCCATTGCCAAATGTGAACAAATGCGTCAACAACCTGACAAATATCGTAATCTCACTTGTTGTTACACCAATCTATGTAATGATCAACCAAGAAAAGTTATCACTCTAGTCGAAACAGTCGAGCCAAGTCCATTATTTGATAGTCATATACATTCAACGAAAACATCTACATTTTCTACTCCACATCCGACTCCATTCTACCATAGTCATGTTGATTCGACAAAACTATCTACATTTCCTAGGTCACAAATGATTTCATCATCTGACAAATACTCTCCTTCGAGTCCGTCATGTTCATCTAGCTTCTATTCGAATTGGATTCTGGTCTTGGTTCTTCTTCACATAATTCTCATTGCCTAAGCACTTACGATTATGACTCACGAGGATCAATAGTTCTCTGTCTAACTACATTGTTCATCTTCACGATCTGACTATTTGAAAGTGTGCATTTTTAAAGATGTTTCTTTTTGAACAACTAGTCAAGCGTCTGCTTCTTTTTTCTTTTGTTAAATCCGCAAATAAAAATGTATCTATGAATAAAAATCAATGAATGTTCGACTTTTGAGCGTATATATATCACTGGATAAAACATTTTTAATATTTGATGACTGTTTGTTTGCATTGAATGTATACCGATGCTAGATGGTATAGGTACAAAAATCGACATATGACTATCGATTATAAATACTGTCGTTATCAGTCTTAAACAAAATTTTTTTAAAATCGAGACAACTTTTCAAAATAAAAAGAAACGAATATCAGGTTATGGCTTTTGTATATTTGATCATCTAATAATATCCTTCTATCGTCTAATGTATTTAGTCGAGTTGACTTTCGATTGTTCAGCCTAAAAGTGTATAGCGAAAATGATGACAAGTGTAAAATTTCACTTGTGAAAGAATGGAAGCACTTATGGAATGAGTCGTCGATAGATAAAGAGATAATAGCCTTTGAATTTGCAACATAAATCACTAATCATCTACAGGTATCGGTCAAACAAAAAAATTGATCAGATTAAAAACTGGTCCGACTATCGAATGGATAAAGATTTGAAATTTTTTGTACACTATGCCGCATTACAACTGATTATGGGAGGTTCGAATATTCCTGGTTTAATCGATATCATCGAGAATATGTATCTTATTGATACTGAATGTCGTTTCTCATATATCGTTGCACGTTTGTCGAATTTACAATTTATCAACTGGTATGATACAATAGAAAACTATTGAATAGAATTGGGATGTGGGTGTGGGTTCGGCTGATGTGTTTAAAAAAATACGAGATCTACACTCACCGGCATCCACACCCTTTCTTTATAAGGCTGACCATTGTATAAGCAAAAAATACACTTTTATCGAAAATTCAACATTTAAATCTATTACTGGCACTTTTTTTAAACAAAAACCGATAATGAAAACACATTGTGTACGTCTGCGAAAATGTTTTAGAAATGAGGATAATACTAATAAAAGGATATTAAATATTTAATAGATGAGGCGAGAGATATTCAAAAGAGCGTAACCAATCATAGGAATTTCATTTTATTTGATAATATTAGTTAATTTAATATTACAAAAAGTAATTTTAGCGGTTTTCTTATTTACAAGTTATTATTTTAAGAGAATCACCAACTAGAATGTAATTTTTATTATTTGTGTGTATGCTGCCATAATAAAAATCTATCATCACATTATAGATCTCCACACTGAACACTATAATTATCATTTACAATACCCAGTAGAATTGTTCTAAGAAATATTCACCGATGGTACTTAGAAACGATTATTTATCTTCCGTTTGCTTCTATATAAGATTGTATAGTTTCAATATGTTTATCGCCTTGACAAACATTTTTCTTGTTAGGGAAAATGATTTCCGAACGATTATTTTTAAGTGAGCATCACTTTTGTTCTGTTTAGAAAATCTATTATTTTTAATACAGCGTATTAGGTGATGAAAAAAATGAATTGGAAAAAGGAACTTTTTTTTGTCCGAGGAAGATTGTAATTTTAGGCATGATCTGATAGTTTCAATAATTAATAAATACTTGAGTAATTTTTTCTAATTTGGACAGAAACATTACATATCTATTCTATATAGGATATTTTTAACTGAAAGCAATTCCTACGCAAAAGACTTTTGAATATCAAATCGACATAAACTAAAGTTTTATCAATAGCATGATCTTTTCCCTTTTTTTCCAGCAGAACAAGTATCCATCCTCCAGAACAAATCTCATGTGCATATGACTTCATCACCTAGTGGAGTCATATGTACTTGGCTGATTTTATTAGATTTTGCGAATATAGAATAAGACACGACATTCTTTTTATGAGTCTACTTATCTTCAACAATTAAACTAAATAAACCAAATAATCTAGAATCCAGTATGTTTAGAAAAAATATGTAGCTTAAGAATTGCCTTATAACTACGGAATTAAATATTAACTGCCATCTATTTGTAGACCAAAAACAGAACAGAAAAAATAAACTGTCTTGCTCTTGTTGCAAGCAGAAATCTAAGTGAGACGTGGTTGAAAAACAGGTCGGCAAAGGAAGAAAACGAAAAAAAAAAGACGACAGTTTTCTTTTCTTATATTTCTAATGAAGAAATGAAAGCAAAAAGTGTTCATCGTTTGAACTGGGTTTTTTTCTCCATCGAAGTGAAAAGAACTAGAAGAACAGTGTTGCAGTTGATTTTTTTCAAGATATCTTCTTCCTGATTGACTAATCTGTCATAGCAAGTACAAATCCATATGACGTTTTGCTTAAAAACAAGCTAGGTTACTTTGCTGTTTGGCTAAAGTATATAAAAAAATGTAGACATATAATCTGCATTTAGATTATAGATAGTTAGCGTACCATGAGTAGTATTTGTGCGTGTCAGAGTCAGTATATTGTTTTTTTTCCTAACAAG
>CAJNOL010001226.1:42876-55510 GCA_905250125.1 Rotaria sordida | reverse complement strand
AAAGTTATACACAAAACAAAATCGTCCAAAAAATATTGTCCAGTATAATAATTTTCTGTACAAAAGAGTAGTTTTGTTTCTCTGTCACAATTGATTCGAATGCAATATTATTGGAAATCTCACTCGATGGGTTCATCGTGCAATGTTAATGATCGTTCAGTTTCTTCGGTGATTTCTTGCACCATTTGTTGATGTTTTCTAAGATCACCATCACCTGTTAACATAAGATTTTGATCGAGACAATTCTTAATGAGATTGGAAAATCTTAATGACGCTTCATTATAACCGTATCGATATAACATGTATTTGAACATCATTTCAACGTAGATATTTTGAGCTTTTAAAAGGCTCAAAGTATTTGAAAAAAAACGAGTTCCGCCGGGAGTTGCAGTAATATCTAAATATTGAAGAATATTAAGGCGAATAGTAAGTGAATGATTTTTAAAAAATTGGTCATTTTCTTTTCAGAAATTTCCCTTACTTTTACCCCGCGAGAAAAAAATCCATTTTTTGAAAAATTATCAAAAAATATTTATTTTTATTATGAAATTTGGTTTTTTACATGAAGAACCTTTCGTTTTTAACTGCGAAAACGAGTTAGATCCATTTGGTCAGATGGATCTTTAATTTAATGCTTAATAAGGATTCGGCTTTTTTGTGTCATTGACTTAGTTTCTAATGAATAGACTTGAACATTCCATCGGTTTGAAGCAGGGAATTAATACTATGGAGAGAAATATGACGAATATATTACCATGTCAAATTTATTTATATAATCGAATCACTTAAAGATTGTCAATACTTACTGGTCATATCGTCAACAACTGTATCGAGAATATCAGAACATGTTGATAAAGCCAAGATAGGTATCATGAGTTTTATTAATGTTCCATCATTATCTGTTTGAGCGATGATTCTCATGGCTTGGTGGATCCGTTGATGTCCATAAATAGCGACAGAAGCATTATGATAATAAGGATTTGTGCAGACATCCGCTTCACGCATTACGAGTATTCCACTAACACCACTCATACTTCGAATATTTCGTTCAACAAGTACACCTTGATCATCGATTGACATGTTCACAAATTCAGGCATTGTTTTTATAAATGGACCAGCGCTGAGATACATTGAACCAGTCATATGTTTGAAACAGTCCATTGCCATCTTGAATCGCATCTTTACTGGATAAGCTGCCTGAAGAGTCATTGTACTGCGTATAGTTGATACCGGAGACTTGTCATCATAAGCATGGATAACATTCGATAGAAGACCCCATTGATTAGTTGTTAATAATGATCGATCATTATTAAGCAAATTACGTGTTGGAATAACGACTGGAAGAGAAAGTGTTTTTTCATCTGAGATATCAGTTGATTTCTTTTGCTTCCTTTTTTTTCGAGCACGATCTTGATGAGAATATGGACCACGAACTAAATCTTTATCTAGACCAACAGACAAACATTTTTTGAACCGACAATACCGACATGCTCCTCGACTGTTCACAGTTATATCACACTCTTCATTAAATACACATTGATGAGTATTCTACACACAAGTAGAACCAAAATAATATTTAACAGAGATAAAAACGTCGACTTACTATATTAAAATCAGCATTTCGACGAAAGAACATTTTACATGAGGCACAACATTCAATACCTAGATACTTGTGTGCATCCTTACTTCCACATACTTTACACATATGAGATGATTCAATGTCTTCGTTTGCATCGATTATAGCCGAGGACAAGTTATTTTTATCAGAGATCATTATGAAAATCTAAAAATACTAACTAAGTGTCACTAGTTGACCCTTCGGAAAATCCTCAAATTTATTTCTTCAATAGCATAATTCAACATATATTCTCTCTTTTAAAAAAAAATATATAATAAAGAATATGCTTTAGAAAAATGGAAGCTATCAAACGCTTTTGACCAGCTGATGATAATCAAAAGGTCACGCAAAATGGTTAACTAAATTGGTTCTTTCAATTATTTATTTGTGTACTATCAATACGAGCAGGTAATCAATAACTAAAACAAAGAAAAAGTATTGTTATACAGAAGGACACCTATTGAACTGCACAAACATCAAAACCGTCTAGGATATGAACTGTACCAAAAAAATAAAGCGACACTTTTTACTTTTCTTACTTGTGAGATTTGATTTGATAAGATTTTAGCCTCATCATTGATATTAAAGTTCCAAATTTTCGTTCATTTTTGTTAAATGTAATGATGACTTTTCTTTTGTCAGTTCATATTAATACACTGACTTGATAAATTATCTTCTAAAGACAAGCCTTAACGATCTTTCATCACTGATTTCTTCCAACGAATTTAATACGAAATTTCTATTCGATTTTAATAATACGCCGAATTGAGATAAATTAAAAGTGAAGTTTCCATTATTCAACAAAATAATCATCGAAAATTGAACATTTAAAAAATGAAAAAAATCATGTACTATTCCTAGAAATAATTTTTCTGGAACTTTTTAAAAATAATCTGATTGTATCGAATCTTTGTGATTTAAGAATTCGAACAACTTTTGAAAACATCTCACAATTTCGAAAATAATATTAACCCTTAGTAGCTGTTCTGAAGTCCGAGCGGACCCATTTTGCAGTTTTTCGTGTATTACTTCATTAATACTTGCTGTTTCCGACCATTTTCCTTCTCTAATCTCTAGTTAATACTGGTGCATACATGTATGAAAGGATTGAAGAAAACCCTAGTAATAACGTCTGATGATTTTTTTTATAGGTGAGTTCGCGCGGACCTCAGAACAGCTACGAAGTTACAAAATCAGGGCAGCTACGAAGAGTTAATCATATTTATTCTAATCAAATAAACATTTAATGCATTTATCAATATATTTCATCCTCATTTTTCATCTCAGCACACTCAAATAGGCTAAATTTAGTCAAAGAAAACTTCTGAAAGAAAGAACAGTACTTTTTAAAAGATAAAAATTCATATAATGACTCTCCGTAGTTTATAATTTTAATTTGATCTATCGATATAATAATAAAAAAAACCAAATGCCATATTTGTAGACAGAAAAGGTACATGTTCAGATATGAGAGTTTTCAGGAGATGTTACATTATCGAGAAAACAATATTTATCTTCACAAACTATCTCGGATCATTATTAGACTGATTTACGAAAAACAAACTAAAAAAGGATAAAAAAGCACGTACTCTCTTCATTTCTCTCTGATCTCAATAACCTCCATCAGACAAGATATCACAGTTGGAAAAGTTAATTCTCACGATCGAACTAAACAAGATTATAAATACAGGACGGGCCTAAAGTCGCTTTACCAAGAAGAGAAGCATGAGTATCTTTCCCATACTTTCACCAAATTTGACTAATTTTTGCAGTGCTAATAAAGGAGTATTCAGAGTTGATATTCATAAGAAAAACGTTGAAAAATACTCTCTCGAAGTATTACTTAAAATGCAAGATGTTTATCTATCTGATGACAAATAAGCAACAAACAATGTTTTCAATCAATTGTCTTATAATCCAAAATTTCTGCTAGAGATATATGTCCTCTTACTTAGTGTATCATGGAAGTTCTAGTCGTAAACAACTCGAGTTGTTCGATGAATTATTTATAAAAAGCTGTTTTTTTTTTAATAACTCATTGAAGATTTCAGATTAATATCCATGTTAAAAGTAATACTTGAAGACAATATTTTTCAACGTTTTTCTTATGAATATCATCTCTGAGTACTTCTTTATTAGCACTGCAAAAATTAGTCGATTTGGTCAAAGTATGCGAGAGATACTCAAGCTTTTCTTCTCGGTAAAGTAACTTTACGCCCATCCTGTACAAATCTGGTAATTGTTGTTGTTTTGTTATCGATGAAAGAGGAAATATTGGAGTACCTGATGTAGTCATAATAATTGGAGATGATCTTGTAGTAATTGGTTGAGAAAGAAGATTAGAAAGTGTATTATTTACCGATGAAGAAGTTGTTGTTGATGCTGTTACAGGAAGAAAATTAGTTGAAGTAGGTGCTACTCTTGCTGTCACTCGAGTGCCAAATGAAAAAGGAGTTGGTTGTACTGGTGGAGCTGTGCTTATTCATCTAAATGCAAATGTTGCAGGTTGACTTGCAGCTGTTGTAGGAGTTTATCCAAATGTAAATGAAGATGATTGAGTAATAGGACCTCTACCTGTTGCACCAAACGAGAATGATCTTGGTGTAATATGAGTAGCAGCTGTTGTTGCTGAAGGTGATGCTGCATCAAATCGAAATCCTCCACTAGTACCACCAAATGTAAATGGACTTGCAGAAGCCGTAGTCATTCGAGAAGTAGTAGTCAAAGCATCAGCGAATGCAAATGGAATAGTGTTCATCATCGTTGTAGTTGAATATCCACCAAATGTAAATATTTTTCTAAAATATTAAACTTTGAATTTACCAAAAAAAAGAAGGTATTCGAAAAAAATGATGTCATTTCTGAAAAGAAAGTCTTGTCATTTCATTTTTGTTTAGTAAATAAAAAGATAAATGAATCATTTAACTGAAATATCTATAAGGTAATGATCATCAATCAAATGGCATTTTTAATCCTTTTGAATTAACTTGAAATAAATCTTTTCAATTAACTTTATCCATCACCTGTTAACTAATAACTAAAGTTACTTTAAACAAGAAAAGCTGATAAACGTAATTTCCAACATCGATGCAATAGATATCGCACTCATCAAGAAGATTTTCTAAAACATGTCGACAAAATGAGATAGCACTAACTGAATAAAAAAAATACTGATGAAGAAAAATTCTAACGCATGATGATTCGTCAGTTGTCTATTTCTTGAATTTATTATAAGAAATCCATCTAAGTACACTCATTTCTTTCTCTTTCCAATTCGAAATTTTAATGAAGGAATAACCTTGAGATTTTAATCAAATATGAAATAAATCAACAAGTGCATTTTTATTCGAATATTTTATATATTTTATATATTTAATAGGAAATGGAAATTTTCGATCTTCTTCAGGTCATTTTCAATCAAAAAGCACTAAACAAATACCTAGAGTAGATACAAGAATAACAATCGAATAAAACTCCATTTGTTGATTTATTCATATTTGATTAAAATCCCAAGATTATTTCTTCATATTAATTATTACTACATAGCAGAATATAATTAAACTTGAGTAGTTATTTGTTTTTTGGGTTATTGAAATAGAATTTTGTTCAATTTTACATGAATTCAAATGATTTGTATTATTATTATTGTCTTTTCGAATATCAAGTTAAATTAAAGATTTTATTATTGTTTTTAGATCCTAGTTAATGATAGAGAAAATGAAATGTAGAAATGCAACGAACATTGTGATTTAACTAATCACATCGTATTTATTTATTGATATTTCGACAATATTCTTTTGTCATCATCAGAATAAATACAAAAATTCACCATAAGAACAATACAAAAAGACATAAGTTAAGAAAAATAAATAAAGAATGACGATTGTTTGGGGTGTGGATGTGACTGCGTGGGTGAGGTGTGGGCGTGTGCTTCTTTTCTCTAGCAATAACCGCACCCACACCCCACCCAGCCTTATGTTAAAAAAAATGATCATGAACCAATTTAAAATAGAGTAGAAAACAAAGACTTTTTAGGTCGAAAGCCTACCTGAAAACCTACCATACCGTATATTGCAAGCTCTACAAAGAGATAATATCTGATCGAGCTTAAATTTTGACCAGATATACTTACATATGTATTCTAATAATGGTAGTAGCGCCAACTCATGAAACCTTTCCTAGGCTATTCTAGAGGGTTCTCAAAAACCCGAGGTCCCTGACTAGAAATTCAATTTTAGGCACTCGTGCTACATTTTGAAGGGAAACTAAGGTGATATTCGGAATCAGCTCGTCAAGCTGCATCGAACCATATATATAAAATAGTTTTTAAAGAAATTTTTGGTCCATTTTCAACGCAGATACCAGCCCGAAAACTTACTGCTTCGGACTTTGCAAACCCTACGAAGGAGTAACATTTGATCGAGCTGAAATTTTTACCAGATACTCCTACATGTGTACTCTAATGATGACAGTAGCACCAACTCGTGAAATATATTCTAAGCTGTTTTAGAGGTTTCCCAAAAACCCAAGGTTTTAGTCGAAAATTCGATTTTTGCCATCAAAATTGCACCTTGGAGGAAAATTAAGGCAATATTCGTAATCAGTATATCAAACTGCATCGAATGATATAAAGCTCAAAGTAGTTTTCAAAAAATAAATTTCCCGAAAAAAATATAGGATGGAGGTCCGCTAGACATATTTCGTCAAAAAGAATTTTTTTCTGAAAATGCTTTTCCCTCTTAAATATGGTTTTCTGAGTGATATACTATCATTTCTGAGCAAGAGAAAAACGTTTTCGTGAAAGAAAGTTGCATATCCACCTGCTTATGCGAAAGCTTCCCACAGTGTCACTATGTGATGGTTACCATCATCTATCTGCTCCTTTGCTATAGCTTTGCATATAATGTCCGTATGTTTTGGATGATTAAGAAATTTTTTTTTATTATTACATGTTAATTGGTATTCACAGTAAGGAGAAGCTGTGATTCATTCGTGTAATGATATAGATAGTATTTGATCAGGAGCAAACGAACGATATTTTTTTATATACGAACATGTCTAAACATCTTCATGGCTAAGATATTTATACAAAAAATATTTTACATAAATCGAATCAGTTTTAGATTACTTTAATTTGAAATAGATTTTATTTTTTTATTCTTATTTTATCTAATTAACTCTTTACGGACCGTGCCCGTATATATACGGGTACAAAATTGAAACAGAAGGCGAAAGATCTTTGTACATTTTGAAGTGGGATGATTGTATATTTTGTATCTTTTTCTACTAGAAAGTTCGTTGTCTCACTCTCTACAAACAAGAGCAAGCGCAACAGATATACAGCTTATAATTTCTAGATTGTAACTGATTCTCACGATACTGTTTACCACTTCTTGAAAAAAAGTCGGTTCGTAAAGGGTTAATTAGTAGAATTAAGGTTGAAAAACAAAATAAAACTAAAGACAATTTCAAGTCAAATTTCTTAATTGAAATTTATAGAAATCTAAACTTAAAATAAAACTGCCAAGAAAACGGCAATCCTACTTTTTCAAGACATTCACATTGATATTTTTCAATATCACCACATTGACACCATTGTAAATTAAACCAAGTAACTGGATCAACGTTCATTCTCAATTCCTAGGACTGATTTTGAATATCTTTATTATTAAATGATGCAGGTCGAAGTTAAAGACGAAATTTATTGTTAAAGGAAAGACTTGTATCATCCAGCAATTTTATAATTTTATTAAGTATAGCAGTTAATTGACAAGATAAACGAAAAGTCATGTTATTAACATTATGTTTTTCGTTTATACTATCAAATAATGGTTCTCTTGTGGAATAATCAACATTAATTCATCGATTAGAAACATCAATGTTTGGATCAATATTAAAAATTGGTGATGTAGATGCAAATGATGATGATGAATATTTTTTGGCTTTTTTAACAATTTTCTAAACAATAACATTGAACAGTAAAAATTAAAATACCAATGAATAGATCATTTTTAACGTTTTTCTCTAAAAAAAATTTAATTTATATAAAATTGAAATTATCTTATATTAAATTTAATTTAATATTTACCTATAGTATATTCTATAATTGAAGAGAAAAATTTAATCGAAATGTCGATTGTAATAAGGGTACTACTGCACTTTACGTACACCCCCATTGTTAATGTGCACAGAACGGAAAAAAAATTCTATTGGCGAAATGATTAAGCGAATGTTTCTCGATAAAATAAATACATATAAATAGATGTCATGTGAGAACGAAAAGAATTTTATTAAAAAAAAAATTACACAACAGAATAAATAGATTGTATTTGTAAAACAAGATTTTTAAGAGGTTTATCGCCGAAATCCTGACGCTACATAAATTCTTCTAAATAAGTAGGCAATAAAATTCTTGAAAATCCTCCTTGTTTTTTATGTTTTCGTTTAACTCTCATCCACGTATTTTCAATATTTTGTGTGTGCACGCCAGTCGCAGGATCAACAAAATGTACAGAATGATTCACAGTTAAATGGGTGTATAGAGCATGGTTATTAAGTTGGAAATATGCCCTCCACTCATCAGAATGTATTACTGAGCCTACAAAAAATCTTGTGTAGCAGTTAGTTGATGAATTTTTCTGGTATTGATAGAATCCAAATCATCAACATTCACGAGATCAGTCATTTTTTTTATTATAGCAAAAATATCGAAATATTTTTTCTTATGAGAATATGAGAACACTTCGATAATATATATATAAGCCCTTCCATTTTCAAATATAATTACTAGACTTTTTAAAAAAATTTAATTGAATGAAAAATTTTCATCTTATTATCAAAACGACTTTTATCTTTGCTTTCTTGATTTTAGTTTATTCATCATTCATAATGAATACTTCAAATACGTTGTTCTTAATTACTTCTTATATCTTAATTAGTAGTCATCGCTATTTTTTTTCTGTTCAATACAACACGTATCGCTTTTGTATGACATCTATTTAAATGTGTTTATTTTATCGAGAAACAATCGCTTAATCATTTCACCAATAGAATTTTTTTTCGGTTCTGTGCACATTAACAATGGGGGGTGTACATAAAGTGCAGTAGTACCTTTTAATGAAAAAGGTATCGAGATATAAGCTAGAATATAATACGATATTTCTACACAGCGTGCACTGCTTACACGAGAATAATGGCAGGAAAGGGAAAAAAATTCAATTGGTGTATCATTGAAACCATTAAAGAGAAAAGAAACTTAGATGGCGTAATGAGTAGAGAGATAAAAATATTGATTTAAAAAAATAAGAGAACAACAGTAAGTATTAAAAGAATAAGTTAAGAGCAGAAAATTGAAGAACAGAAGATATAACATGCTTTGATACTAATGATCATCTAATTAGCGTAATAGTATTCAGAAATATTCGAATTGTTTTTCATTCAAATTTACTTGCTTTGATAACTCGTGATAATCTCTTAGTTGGTGGACGCTAAGATTTCTCAGTCAATAGCCGTGAGGCTGACCATTCTTATGAATATTTATTGAAATTATTGATTTTTAGTTTGTAATATTGGTGTGCGTCGATGCACACAAGAGCCACATCTACACTTATACCAATCTCTTCTTTGTTTTTCAATATGCACCGTAGCGATGTTTATTTGCAAATGATAAGCTTCTAATTTAAGAACTTAGATTCAAGATTTTTTCTTCTTAATGTTTATACATATGTGGTGTCAGACAGAATTGAGCTTTAGGCAAAATTAAACATAATTATTAAAAAGATTTTGAAATTAAAAACAATCGAAGAAAATAAAAATAAATGATGAATTTTATATATTTCAATCAATTTATGTTAAACTTTAATTGAAATCTAACAATAATTTCAGAAGAGGTAGAGTGCGCCACTTTTCTCAATGTAAATTTGATTATAATCTATGAAGATGTAGAGTTCGCCACAGTATTCTATTGAAATCTATCTAGGTCTTGAAGGGTGAAGAGTTCGATATAATAGACGATATATATTGTTGAAGTAAAGCCGGATTGAGTCTTTCAATGAAACGATTGATGGTTTTTAACCTTTCTTGAAACAAATTATTTATATGTGATAACTATGTAAACAGCTGAGCAGAAGCGTAAACAGGAGTGCACAGAATTCCTAGACATCTCTCTTGGCCAAAAATATCTGAAGGAGAGGGGAAGAGGGTACGAGTAAAAAATCTTTTTGACAAAACAAAAATTTACGTTGCTGGTGTACACCCCCCATAATGTGTCGGACACCGTCCTTGGAAAATTCTTGGCTACGCCCCTGCAGCTGGAAGAATATAATCAATCAGTAGTATGGTTACCATGAGGCTGCTACAAATTGATAGAGTTCTCCTGTTCATAATTAGCATATTTTGTCCATCTCCACTTGCATTGATTCATCGAAACAAATACTTATTTTTAGTTACGCTCATAGAAAACACTCGCCCGATCAAAAAAATGAAAAGAAAAAAGAGGTTGAAACTATATTTATCTCGATTCTCTTACACATCTGTTCAAATACTTGAAGGGTAAGATGCTATGTATACTGCATGTTTTGAGCTTTAATTTAAAAAGTAGATGTTTAAATGTTCAGAAACGAGCTTATTCGTAAAATTGATAAAATAGATTTTTGTAATATCTTTCGTTTTTGACACAAAACAGCAATATTTTCTAACAATTTGCAAAATATATCGATTCTACTAGCTATAGTTCATCAATAAATTATTTAGGCACATCATATCCTATATAAGCCGTTTCAACATGGATATGCTTCTGAATATTCTACACCGCTTCATAGACTAACTCTGATTTAGTTATTTCGGTGTAGTACAATAAAAGTTTCCAGTTAGGACTGTTTTATATGGCAAAAGATATGCAATGCCAAGATATGAAATATGAATTGACATGTTGCAAAAACTTCTTCATAAGACGACAAAAAGTCTTTTCATTCATGGTCTATGTAGTCACTGGCTTTTCTTGAATTTTTTTATTTAAAGATTTAAGATGTTCACTCACTTGTTCGTAAAATTGTTTTCGAGATTCAACTCCTGATATTGAAAAAGAAGTCATTGGTGCACTTGTGATGTAATTATATATATGAAAATGGATGTCCTGGGTGGGGTGTGGGGTATGGATGTGGATGTGCGAGTGTGAATGCCAGTGTGGGTGTAGGTGTGGGGTGTGGGTTAGGAAAAGGACAACACTCACACCCGCCTTCACATCCACACCTCACACCCAAACCCTTATCTCAATCCATTCCGATTCCGACTGGCTCTTGTCTCACCTAATGGGAGTTTAAGTCCCAATCCCGTAGTTGTTTGATTCTATGTTTAGAGGAAACCCATTTGAGAAATCAATCTTCATACACACATGCAAGGAAAACTGCTTCTATCAAAACTCAACACAACCGCACATCTACTTGGTCTAGAACTTCAGTTTTACAATATCTATGGAATAGGAGAGTTACAACAGTATATCGTGCTTTGCACTGCTGAAAATATACTGAATTTTTGATTGGTTGCAAAGAAAGACAGACAAAAAGATCTTTGTGCAAAAGATCTGTTAAGAACTTGATCATCGAAATCTACGGTGAACAAAATCTTGAGCCTAACAGACAACTTATTCGAAATTCCCACCGCAGATGATCTTCAAAGTATCAGTTTCTCTGAAGCTCCATGCGTATTTAACATGACTCACCCAATTAAGCCACCGGTCGTCCAGTAAGGTATCTTGCTCGACAGATTTTCGATTTCTAATGTCCTTCTTACGATCGTTCAGTGATACTCGTTTACCCAAAAAATCGGTATCTGTTGATTTTAGACTAATCATTAAGTTATTGAGATGATGGGGCCCCAGATTCGAATTTATCACGTCCAAAAACTCCTGCCTTGTCATTTTCCCAAAACTATAAGTGTTTTCGTCTATTTTCTTAGGTGCTATGTTCCTATTGGTTTCTGAACAACCAATCAGATTTTGAGATAAATAAGATATAAATTAAGATAAATACATCACGTGTTCACTATTGTGTGAACTACGGTGGCGAGAAAAGAAAAGAATCGATCAGAAAATATACGTCCTACTGGTATTTGTTTCGATGAAGAAGTGATTCACTGCTATACTGCATTGTTTGCATCGACAATGTAAGCTAGTCACGCCATGTTGTTCGTTGCATTTTTTTTTCTCACCTATACATATGTCTTCTATGTATGTCTTGTTATTCAATCGATCGATGTATGAATATTCTCCATTTTCTCTTCTATCGTTTTATGTATCGTTTATTCATCATTATGTACAGCTTGTAAATCTAAATTCTTATTGCAGATATTTATCTCAGAATTCTTCAAATGAAAATTCCATAATATTAAGTCATTAAAAAACGGCAAAATTACAGTCGAATTCAAATATTAAA
Organism: Rotaria sordida; assembly: GCA_905250125.1. NCBI lineage: Eukaryota > Metazoa > Rotifera > Eurotatoria > Philodinida > Philodinidae > Rotaria > Rotaria sordida. The sequence goes on along the minus strand of CAJNOL010001226.1, from coordinate 43,462 downwards.
AGCAACATAAACAAGTAGAAGAATAACACATGTGTCGTTTTGAATAATATATATATATATTTAGACGTAGTCGCGCCATCTATTCCATGAAATATATTTGCATATATAAATCCTGTTGAGTAAGGTAGGCTCACCCAAACATCTGAGTCTCATATGTATGCGTTAGGTTATTTTTAAACGAACCAGAGCTCATCAACGAGACTAAAAGAAATTCCATAAACATAAAATCCTCACAAACTACTTAGGATATCCAAAAGTAGTGGCGCCATTACCAAATTTCCTTATAGAAACGTTGAAAAAATTTTCTTTTTTTACGAAAAGATAGAGCGTCTTTCGCTCTATTTTTCTATGCTATTTGATCACTATTCAACTGATATCATAATAGTAAAATTTTGATAATAACTGTTTTTTGTTGGAAACTAGCTGGTAGCATTTGAATCATAACGAGAGTGGCATAAAAAAATCGGGCACTTTTGGATTTCCTTTTGTTATCACTTAATATGTTGTATTAAAAAAACAAAATATACCACAAGATGCAGCTTGAAAAGCTCTACAATTTATAAAGGATCGCTTATTTAATAGTTGC
>CAJNOL010001226.1:32109-42866 GCA_905250125.1 Rotaria sordida | reverse complement strand
GCAACTATTAAATAAGCGATCCTTTATAAATTGTAGAGCTTTTCAAGCTGCATCTTGTGGTATATTTTGTTTTTTTAATACAACATATTAAGTGATAATAAAATGAAATACAAAAATGTTCTATCCATTATGATCTAATGCTACCAGCTAGTTTCCAACAAAAAACAGTTTTTATCGAAATTTTATTATTATGATATCAGTTGAATAGTGATCAAATAGCATAGAAAAATACAGCGAAAGACACTCTATCTTTTCATAAAAAAAGAAAATTTTTTCAACGTTTCTATAAGGAAATTTGGTAATGGCGCCACTACTTTTGGATACCCCTAAGTAGAAACCTCTTCATCAAGTTTTGGAAAACTTAAAAATTTCGATTCATTTTTTAGAAACTAGTTCTATAGTACTGGTTCCTAATTTAGCATTAAAAATAATCTATACTAATGTTGTTTGATTAAATTGAAAGTAAAAGGTCTACGTCAAGCAAATATCTTAACGAAGACTTTTGAACTTTATTTGTGTCATTCTGTTTATCTAATCTACTTTTTTTTAAAGTTAAGAATATGAAAAAAAATACCATAAGAAATCGCCTGTCTTCAAATTATATTTGATCTTTATCTCAGAGTTAGAATAGTTTGAAAGCAGTCAATCAGAACAGTTATGTTTTAATTGCACAACCGAGAAATATTGGGTAGATATTTTCTTTTTTTTCGATAATACATTCGAATAAACATACATGATGAACTCGAAGAGTTTATTTACTTGAGACCTGTACAATTGTCAACTGAAGCTCGTTCGATTTGCATTTGGTCCATTGAAGTACGAAGCTTTGATCTGCAATATTTTCTATGTGGATCAAAACAGCTCCATTTCAATCGAACCAAACTTGCAGTTCTACACTACTATTTATGATTGGAAAACTGTTTATTTTACCTTTCAAAATGTAAAATAGACAATAGCCAACTGTTATGACTTGTTGAATAATATTTTTCGTTTATAAAATTGAAAAGAATTCCTTCAGATGATGTATGACAAAAAATTCAATATTACAGCTTTCCTTTTCATTATTTTTGGCTTATCAACTTGGCTCGATATCATTGGAGTTGGAATAGAACTTCCATTGATTATCAATTACGTACCTGAAGGGTGGGCTTTACCGTCCTATGTTGGTTTAGCTGTTTCGATCAGTACAATAATACCACTTATCATTATTCTACTCAAATTTATTTTCAAGCAACATCTCGACGAACGTATTTTCATTTACATGGAAATTATTATCGGAATCTTTTCTTGTGCTCTACTTAGTCAATATTGGAATAAAACAAGTTGGATTTTCGGTGGTCAACATTCTGTTTTATTTATTTTTTTTGTTTTTCTTCTTGGCACTCTTAGTACAACATCAACAATTACATATTATGATTATATGAAACGATACAATGCAAAACTATTGGATGCTCTTCTTTTTGGTGAGAATCTCGCTTGTGTCGTGCCAGTCATCCTTGCATTGATTCAAGGCATAGGTGGTGAACCAATCTGTTTACCTAACTCGATACAAATCGAATATTCACAACCTCGTTTTTCTGTTCGAGTCTATTTTTGGATTTTAACATTTATCATATTTCTATCATTTATTGCTTTTCTCATTCTCGAATGGGCCAAGATTGCTGATTCATATCGAATTGAAGATTATAAATCATTGAACACTTACGAACTAAATTCACAAACAGATACTTCATCTCTTATTCAAAGCGAGCCATCATTCGAACCAATGAGCACAAAGTTGTATCATTCTCTACTTGCTGTTGCATACTTTTCATACATTTTTCTCTATGGCATTCTACCAATAATTATTACTTATGCTATGTTACCGTATTCCCATACTGCATTCTACACATCAAGTATTATCCCACCTATAACAGGTCCACTATCAGTTATTATTAACCGTGTCAATAAAAATCGATTAGGGTTGTCATCTATAATTATCCTATGTTTTATAGCAACGTGTACATCTACTTATGTTATTATCATAGCCATTCTCAGTCCTTGTCCACCTCTGCATGATACTGTATTCGGTGCAATTATTGCTCTAGCTTGTGTTTTCACTTCACAACTCTTATATAACTATGTACGTGTAGTCATAGCCAATCGTATTCGACAAGAATACAAATGTAACAGTGGATTATTTTGGCTTGGAGCTGTCTTTCGCATGGGTACGTTGAGTGGTGCAATACCGATGTATGTTCTCATCAACATATTTCATATTTTTAAAAGTCGTGAAGCCTGTCGATCTTACTGTTAAATTATTCTTTTGTTTGGTTTTTCTCAATGGAATATATTTGAAGTGCTTCATAAAACCTTGAAATTTTTTATAAGTCTTTGAATCGTAACATGATGGTATGAATGTTGAAATAAATAGTTAATAAATGTAATTTCCTTGCGTCGAAGAAGTTCACATACATGTGAATGCATTTCTCTTTTGATTCTATCACGGATTTCAGTAGAACTATAGTTTTATACATTCAACATTGATAAATTAATTTATAAACAGAGATATGCGAAAGTCTTGTGATGCTCTAGAGATACGCATGTTCAAGCACGATCAATACATTGGATAAATTATTACAATATGTGACCTTATCGTTTATATACTATTCAAAATTCTAGCGGGGGTATGGGTTCAGCTTCAATCTATATAATCGTATATGAGTTTTTCTTTTGAGTAACCCGAAAATAAAGATAAAAAACAAAATATATATCTTTTCATTGATCACAATCAATTTATTCTAAACATTCACTTTTTTGTTTACTATCTTCTACTTTACAAAACTTCAGTAACGTGGTAAGAATTCTTCAATCTTTTCCTATAAAAACTTTTTCTAATATAATTTTGATCATTAAGTATGTGTATAAAGAAGGTAGATATTTTTGATATATGTACGAGAAAATTAAATATAACATTCGAACGCATTGCCAAGTATACAAATCATAATGAGTAGTGGTGGTATAGAAAAATCCTGGTGGTTCTATATCTGTTGTTTGAGTATCATATTTAAGATCTATTTCATGTTTTAAATTTCGAACTAACATTCAGAGAGTGCAAAGAAGATGAGTTGAACAACGACTAATTAAATGTAACATTTCAATGATATGATAGAGTTATTTAGTTGAGAATGAGAGAATAGATTTTGATTATTTGATGATGAAATATTTGATAAATGTGAGAGAAGTTCATAGCGATAAAAAGAAATATCAAAATAACAGACACATATTGTCGAGAACAGAATAACTGTAATATGGCTGTTGTACTTAATAATACTTGTTTAATATCTACGCAAGTACTTTACCATAGATATACAGATATCATTGAAATAATCAGAACGGATAAAAGAAAACTTCATGAATAAAAATGGATGATATTTTGTGATCAAAATATAAAATATTAATGAAATGAATTTCATTACTAATCATAGTTATCAAAGTCAAATGCGATATATGAAATTAAATCGATACCTAACCATATTATTCTATAATACAAAGGTGTATAAATATAATTAATCATTGAAAATTGCTTATAAAACATCAGAAATTATTATCAATCCATAATCATATTCCGTTATTTAAACGAAATACTGTGTTCTGTATATATTTATTGACCTAGCCTATCTGAAAGACCTTAATAAAATTGAATTATTTTCACATCAAATCTACAACACCATTATTTCATATCATTATCATAAAAATATCTGAGTGTCACCCAGTAGACTATAAATTTACAATATGTTCACTAAAAACTACGTCCAATATTATAAATAAAAAAGAATAGGAACTGGAACTACGTTTGTTTTTTACAAGGTTTATTGAATTGAATACTTCACTCTACATAGAAAAATTTTTATAAGTAACCGGTATTGATAATTTTTGGTGGTTATCTATAGTTAGTTATTCGAGTTTTATTAAAGAAAAAAGGAACGCTGTTAATTCTCAAATAAAACGAGTCTGAGGTAAGACGTGTTGTCAATAGTATTTTTAAAGCAAATGGTACAAAAACTGCATGAAATATTTTTCCGTTCATCTTATTACGAATATGGTTGAGAACATTAAAAGATTCTGACAAATGGAGACAATTTGTCTGATAAATAATGTCATAAGTTCAAATCAAAATAATTAGTTCAAGTCAAATCTCTGAATAACGATGGAGAAATTTTGTGTTTTATTAGATAAAAATTTCAACGATGAAAGGATGAGGGTAACTGTTATTTTAAAGATTCTGTATATGTTATTCATTTTAGTTTCTATTTTTTCTCTCAATCAGTATTTTCATTCTCGTGCCACTATTAGTTATATATATATACAGGGTATCCCAAAAGTCACGGTACCGAGAAAAAATTGAGTATCTTCATTATGGCTCGACCGAACGGGATCATTTTTTTTACCAAGGATAGAGGCATGTTCACACTCCAAATCCATACGGATAAGGATAGTGAGAACCTTTGTTAAGTATCACTATTGACCTCAACAAGAAAATTTTACTTTTTCACAGATAGGAAAATAGAACAATATACTTAACAAATGTTCTCACTAGCCTTATCCGTATGGATTTGGAGCATGAACATGCCTCTATCCTTGGTAAAAAAAATCAGCTCGTTTGCTCGAGCCGTAATAGAGATATTTAATTTTCTTCTAGACAGTAATTTTTGCAGCATCCTATATACTAGTTTTTTTCCCTACTTGTGAAAAAGCAAAATTTTCTTATCGAGGGGTGTGGGTATACTTATATCTGGCATTCACACCCACACCCCATCATAGACCTCATATAACTTTTTATAAGTTCATCGATTACTTATACAAAAATCTAGAGAAGAGATTAAAAAACACACTAAAACAAAATAAAATAAGAGATTATCAAAAAAAAGAAATATTACTTAACTAAAATACTTTTTAAGAAAATTCCTATTTTGCACTTTTATTGAAGATAATTGTCGTTTATTACTAATTGAGTTTGACTTTGTAACTGAATATTTTAAAAATTTCAAGTTTTGTAAATCCTTTTAAATTGAAAAAATAAATGTATAGAGTAATGAAAAAAACAAAATTTGCGTATATTCGACTTATAATTGTAAATGTTGGTATAAAAAATTCTAACCGAAAATGAACCACTTTAAAAAGAAAACTAAAGATGCTTCTTGAAAATTAAATTCATCATAATATACTCATGTGTAACATTAATTTTATAAATGGACATTAATGGAATTCACCAATGTATTCATTTCCAGACGACACCTAAAAACAAGAGATTGAATATAATATAAAGGGGTGTGTGGGTGGGTGTGGGTCTTTTCTATGTTCACACCTACAGTCACCCACACCTACCTCCCACGCCCACACCCACACTCACACCCTACACCCACACTCCACATCCCACACTCACACCTGAAAATATGCAAATAATAAATCAATAGCTGATGAAATAGGTTTCTACTCTGATTCACAGTTCATACATCAACTTATTACAAATCCAAAAGCTCAACAACTTCTACAAGGTTCCTGAGACAGCTAGACGCATGAAACTATTACAAGATCAACCAAATAATATTACGTATGTTGATCATATAGCATAGTCCCAATGTGAAAGTACATTAGTTTATTTTATTTAGATTATTGACTAATCCGGAAGTACTAAGATTGATTGAAAGTGTACTTGATGTGGGCGCGGGCACTGTAAATAACCATGGCAATCAAAAAACAATGAATGCAAAAAGACAAACAAATACGCCGACAACAACTACAAATAAACAACAAAATAAAACTTTAACACTAGAACAAAAACAAGTAATAAAATATATAGAATAGTCCGTACAGAGCTAGATGATAAACACAATCCATCAATCAGATTGTTCTTTTTTCTCAATGATAGATAGATTTTACCAAAATGTTTCTTTTTCACACAAGGAAAGTCGTCGGTGAATAGTATGTTGAATTAGCACTTTCCTCTGTGATATTAGCCATTACTTAAGACTGAAAATCTCAAACTTCTAGCATATGGACTTCATTAGAAATTAAGGTCAAAAAGACTAGCTTAGTTATGGTCACTTGATTTGAAGACGATTTATCATATATCATGAGTCTTCTTACTATGAGTTCTATCATCCAACAAGAAATGTGAATTACTATCCCATTAATCTATCATTATACTAAATAGTTATATAAAATCAAAACAAAGTATTGCTGGCATTATCGAATGATAAAATCTTTTCTCTTCTTGCATTAAATAGGTTAGAATTACAAAGATTATCATCAAACATGCTTAACCCAAATTAGTATAATAGAATATACTTATTCGTTGAAGTCGGTATGTGAACTATCAATTACACTTGAGTGTACATGTTATTCAAGAGAAAGTTCGCACGTTTACATTGTTTCTCGCTGAAAGCATAAAATTCTTTTATTGTCTACTTATCTATGGTGTTTTCTATATCTATACTCTTTTTCCCTATTTATTTTCGTTGAATTGTTATTGCATTATGCCGACGAACAAAAGAAGAAGAGTAATGAAGCATACAAGAAAAACAATGTTGAAACAGCATTAAATTATTATAACAAAGTAATAAAACTTGATTCAAACAATATGAGCTATTATATCAATAGAGCAGGTTAGGATTGAAATTCCATACATTTGATCAAATATGTTATTTTCTAGCTGTTTATTTCGAACAAAAACGATGGGACGATTGTATAAAAGAGTGTGAAAAGCTATAGATATTGTACGCGAAAATAAAGCTGATTATAAATTAATTGCCAAGTAAGAATGAAAGAAACAAAGAAGAAATGTGATGAAGAATATTATTTGTGTACTATTTTGTTTGTAGAGCTTATGCTCGTATAGGAAATGTAAAACTACAAGAAAAAAAAACTATCAAGAAGCTATTAAATATTTAAATCAGTCACTTTTGGAACATGAAAATTTAGATGTAATAAAAAGAAAAGAAGAAATTGCAAAGATCCTTAAAGAACAAGAACGATTAGCTTGTATTAATCCGGAATTAATTGAACAAGAAAAGACTAAAAGAAATGAATTTTTTCAAAAAGCTGATTATCCAAGTACACTTAAACATTATACGTAAAGTCAACTGTTTTGATGTCTATTGAGCACATGATTTCTTCAATTGTTCATGTGTTGTAGTGAAGCTATTAAATGAAATCCATCAGACGCACGTCTTTATTCGAATCGAGCAGGTTGTTTTATAAAACTAATGGAATTTGGATTACCATTGACAGACAATGCAGAAGGAATTAGAATTGATCCGACGTTTGGTAAGTTTTCACAGCATGAACGAATCGACAGTTAATCAGTTTGATTTTATAGTTGAATGTTACCTTCATAAAGATCATGCTTTAATGGCCATGAAAGATTTTTCTCAGGCTATGACTGCCTTTAATAAAGCTCTTGAAATTCATCCAAATAATCAAGTAAAGAAAAAAATAAAAGAAATTTGATTTTGATCACAGATATCAACAAAGTGTGTTTAGGAAGCGATGAAAGGTTATCAGCAATGTACAGTTGGATTAAGTCATGATTCTGAACAAGTCTGTAAACGTGCACTCGTTGATTCTAAAATTCAACAAATTCTTGATGATCTCAGTATGTGTTTAATACTTGATCAAACGTAGGATGAACCTCTGGCAATACGCGAACATTTATGAAATCTTGCTATCGCACAAAAAAATTCAACAATTAATGGATGCTGGTATTATTACTATTCATCATATTTAATGGGACTCATGCAATGACATGTCAGTTTGACGTGTGAATGTATAGTGAAAAAAAAAGAAAAATGAGCTGTAAGTTCTTTTTTTAATGTTTCATAAATTTTTTATATCATTTTTGTTACATCAGTGATTTGCAATTGTCTTAGGAAATTTTAAAAATTATCTAATCAATAAATCAATATCGATCGGAATAGTGACTTCAATAAAATATTGCATCATCTTAAATTTCGTTTGTTTTTGAATGTTTCGGTCATAGTAATCGATCGACTTGTTTAAATTCTTTTATCGAAATTTGATCAAACTGAGAAATCATCTTTTAATCCATGTAATGCACTGATGCTTTATGCAATCATTGTCATAAATTATATAATGATGCAAGTATATGAATGATTACTTTGTACGAAAGCATGAACTTAAATTAGAAGACCACTATTCATCAATACTTACGCGTGTGACACGATAGTAGTCGTCAATAAGTGATTAATAATAAACACTCTGATAATTTAACTGGTATTAGTAAAAACTTAGAATAAGAATTGTTTCCACTACATATTCGATAATTATGAACAATTTAAAGAGTTGACACAATCTGATTTCAATCTGGACTTATGGAGTGATGTAATTTGGTGGCGGATTTACTTTATTTGAATTGACACCAATATCAATATATTCCTACAACAAACAGCTCAATGCTACTCGAATTCTAAATCTGTTTGAAGCATTAGCGACAGTGAACTGTTTCAACTATAAGTTTCTATACAAGTTTATGAAATATATCGAAAAACCAAATTTAGTTTACATACTGGAGTTATTGTTTCTTTTTTGTTTGGCGTGATTATCGCCGAGAATGATGAAATCGATATTTCATCTAGATCAATGAACGGTATCTGTAACTATATCGCCATGAGTGAAATGATTGTAGATTGTGAAGTATTATGGTCACACGATATAAACTAATGATGATCGAAATAATCCTGATAGAAAAGCAGTAGCTTGTGATTGATCTAAATCGATAGTCGAATGAGATAAGGGTGTGGGTATAGGCGAGTGGACATGCTAGCTTTTGAGTTCCGTTGTCAGCGTCGGTATAGGTTGGCATTTGCGTAGTACGTCTCGTTCTCAGTTACTGCCGCATTCTCACTCATATTCATTCCTATACAGCGACGCTCACTCGCACAGCCCACATTCGCAAATAAACTTCGCAAATGGATAGGGAAGCAAGTACTCGGTAGTCTATGATAGAGCAACAGTTGGGCTTTGATATTGGAACGTAAATCGATTCATATCAAAAAAAGTTAACTAGCGTGTAGATGTGGATGTGGGTGTGGACGTGACTATGGCTGTGAATACGAGAGTGTGGATGTTGGCGTCGGTGCTGTAAGTGTCCCGGTGTCCCTAGTACAACATGTACATCCACACTAACATCCATACCCACTCACATCCACACCCATCCGTATTGAAACGCATTCCTGACAAAGAGAAACAATAAGATGCTGTGATGATGACGAACATGTGTAAGATGAGGACAGATTTGCAATCTGAGATTGAAATGAATGATCGAGAAGGGTGGAAGTATTTTTGAATAAAAGAAACTGCAACTTCTATTAAAGCAGCCTATCAATTGATTGATTCTCAAAATAATCAATGCGCAAAACAATGGAAACAAGATCAATGTAAATCATAAATAAATGAAAACCTACAAACACAATTGTATAGTAATTTTATTTGCAAACTCGAGCGTCCTGCTCTGAAAGCTCGACATATAGATGAATTATTTATTTTTGCAGATTACATGAAGATCTTGTAGGAGTTCGAATTATAATATTACGATGAAGCGAACTTTATTTATTTCATTCGCTACTGATTGACTTCATCGATTTGCGTCTGACGGTTCATCAATAGCATGATATGCACTCTTTGTATTGCGATTATTTTAAGTTTAGCTCGGAGCATTGACGGAATGCATTTTCTCGGTGGTACAATTACTTGGCGCCCGTCGAATGCATCGGCCACCGGAACACCCGTCGATATAGTAATAACGCAAACATACTCATGGACGTACTCATTAGTCCTATGCACAGAAAACATGACGGCGAACAACGACTTGATTCCTCTGATATCTCAATATACATCCCTTGCACTGAGGACATTAGATTGCATAGACAACTGCGGATCCAGTGGTGGTTACATACCACCAAAGGTTCAACCTCGTTGTACAGATATTTCAGCACCTGTTGGCACCACTGTCGGACAACGTTTAGACATTGTGAGCATACAGTCGGGCGCGGATTTTTCTATCGGCTACGGTGATATAGGTTGGCGTGAGTTGGCACAGGGCACAAATCTTAATTGGTCTATATCAGCACGTATAAACCTCACACCGAGAATCGCCACTGGTCTTTACAATAATGCTCCCGTGGCTACCATGATGTCTCCTATCAATATTCCAAAGGATCAACCAACAGTAATCCATGTTCCAATTGCAGATGCTGATGGAGACAATCTTCGCTGTCGTTGGTCTACTGGAATCAATGAATGTGGACTGACGTGTCCACCGACTTCACTTCCAGCGAATACAATCATCTTTCCTAACTGTACCATTGTAATTACTGGGACGATTTTAAACAAGTGGTATGCTGTCACACTTATGGTAAAAATATCGTTTATTTTTTTAAATCCAACAATTGAATTATTTGATAGGTCGAGGATTTCAGCGATAGCTCAAGTACTACGCCACTAAGCGCAACACCCGTTCAGTTTCTTGTGCACGTTATTACTCCGCCATCATGCATTACTCCGCCCAAAATCATTGGCAAACCTATTGAACAATCTTGCACATCAGTTATTATTGGTCAAACATTTACATCGGTCTTATTTGCAGAAAATACATGTGGACCAAGTGTGACCATTGTCGATATTGCTACACTCTCCTATGCCGGTGTACTCAAAGGCAACACGACGATGTTAAATGAAACAACCTATTACAAGAGTTT
>CAJNOL010001226.1:0-32099 GCA_905250125.1 Rotaria sordida | reverse complement strand
AGCACAACGACAACTAGCACAACCACATCGACAAGCACAACGACAACCAGCACAACTACATCGACAAGCACAACGACAACGAGCACAACCTCGTACGGCGTAGTTCTACAAAGATAAACTTTACATAATGTATATCGACACTTGTTCTAGGTCAACATCAACTACTACGACAACGACTACTACGTAGGTTCTTTACGAATTTTCAAATTTGACATGTGATCTAAAGAGAGTAGGTGACTCTCATCAACGGCAATCATAGCAGTCGCTGCTTTTCTTTGAATAAAGAAAAATATCACTTACAAAACCAGAATCTCTTGTGGATCGAAACTAAATCGATTAAGTTGATCATATTCAACAAATAATGATAAGTTTCGATCAATATCTAGTGCATTTTTGTCTGAAAAAAATAGGTTCTAATACAATACTCATTCCACGATTTGAAGCATCTTTTCCTCTTTAAACATCATGCAAAACGAGAAAAATATTTCGTGAAGAATCATTCAACTTTCAGAGCCTCTATCGTGAGTGGAGGATGTTTTGACAAGTTATTTTACTGCATTGTATTGTTCGTTATGAGTAATAGCGAGCACAGTCATAGTCATCTGATAGAAAAAGAATATTGTTCATTTTTTGCACATAGAATCTCGTAGCGTATCAACCTAGGAGCTAGAGAACACACTAATCATATTATACGGGCTTTACCAATAATAGACAGATGTAGTGATAGACCTGGAGCCGTTCGAATAAACTGGTTAACTTTGAAACTCTTTCGAATTGTGATGTATTTTTTGGTGAAAAAAAAAACAAAATTGTTTTGCACAAAAACGGAACAGAAAACAGATTCAGCTATGTGTGATCGCTCATTTTGAATGATTTAGAACAACGTCCACAACTTCTACAACTACTTCGACGACGACCACCACCACTTCGTAAGCAGCTCCTCTTTTGGACTTTTCGATTGAATATCTTGTTCTTGTTCAATTAGAACTTCGACTACGACAACCACAACAACAACACAAATATGTCTGTAGTGATTGTTGTTTTGTTCAAACGCATGACATGATTCTTTTAGCTGTTCCTATCGATTGGTTATTGATCGGCACTCTTATTGGTTTCGTTCTTCTAAGTGCATGTCCATTATGTTGCGCTCTATTGTACCTCTGTTGCTAGTACGTTTGTATCATCCGTTGTTCATTCAATTATGATCGGTTTTTTTTTCATTTTGAATTCAGCAAAGATGTGGATCGTTCTGTAGTTTATAACAAAAACAAAACTTTCGAGTTCTACTCTATCGAACGATGTACTGATCCTTATTGTCTACGACAAAGCAGGACAAACGCTCATCGTATGTCGGATTGTTATTTTATTCCATTGAAGTCCTATCGCGTCTACAGTGTTTTGGATGAGAGACCGATCAGCGCTCGAACGTGTCAATCAGCCATCTCAAGCAAGACAATGGCGATGACACGTTGGGGCGATAAGAAATATGACTCAAATCTGTTAGACTGTAGCACCGATAGTGTTCTTTCGAAGGCCAACGATGATATTCAGCAAAAATCGATTATTAATGTTCGGGTCGAAAGAGTTCGAGTTTCGAAATCGGCTAATAGCATTTTCAATCCCGGCACCAAACTGCCAAACCTTCACCCGAAAGCCGAACAACTGATACCTAGTTTACCTACTTTCAAATTAGAAAGTAATACTGTGCGAGTATCTCGAATTAAATCAGAAATAAACTTACGAAGACACAATGTCGAAGATGAGCGAATACAACATGAGAGACCGAGCCTTGTGGAGAAGAGACTTTCAAGAGATAACAGCCGGCAGTTTGCAACCACGGTTCAAGTTACTAGTGTACAATCATCTCCAACAACGAAAATAATATGTCGTTTGAATACAGCCAACGCTAGAAACTTGTCCTCGAGTACTGCAAACATCAATCGTAGAACTCCACAACTATCAGCTGCTGTTCGAGTTGAACGTGTACATACTTCGACAATCATGTCCAAATCAACAACTACGAACTGTTTTGCTGCTATTAGTGACGAAAAAAAGACAACGAATGAAAGCAAGAACAATGAAACGCCCGTCAAATCAATTCTTGATAGAATGCCCTAGCCGAAAAACAAGATCAACACATCAATGTTCGTTTAAAGAGACGGTTCATGACTCCGTTGACCATGACTGTCATCCGCAAGATTTTCACATATATTTTGTATTAGTGAAAACGAAAGATCATCAAAGGACACAGATCAATCAAAATTCTATATTTTTTGTATTGTTTTCTTGATTTATTATGAAATTAAAGTGGGTTATTAGTTTTTTCACGTCATTCAATATGGAATAATGGGCAAGATTATGAAGAACGATCATTTTCACTAGAGAACTACCATTTTTCGTTCAAAGTTTTTGTTTGTGTCTCCGTCAGAAGTACAGACTCCAATAGAGCTCAAAATCTTAGATGATGCAAGATATTTTTTGGTGACAGGACAAAAAATCATTAAGCGATGAAATCGGTCCTCTCTCAAAATTGCATTTCATGTTTTCCCAATAGTCGATTCGAGTGCTATGAGTCGATTAACGTTCGCATTAGACCTTTATATTTGATTTCAACTGCACACGACTGACTCAAAACGTGATATTATCTATGCCTTAGAGGGTCATGATAGGTTTTCTTCATACAAGAAGCTTTTCTCCCATGTTCAATTCTTCCAATTTGAATTATGTATCAAATAAAAGCTCTTTCTCTTCTCTATCGAATGATATAAAGCAATATGACAAAATACTCTTCGTTCCATTTTTCCTCTTAATGACACTGTTCATTAGTGTATATAGTGTGAGAAGGAAGGTGTGGGTGATTAATACCTTTAATGTTAAGCATTGTTTTCAACCTGTCATAAGAAACAGAAAAGAAAAAGAACAGTAGCACATGTCGGGTAGGTGTGGGTGTAGGTCAAGATTAGATGTACACTCACACGCATACCGACACACACTTCACATCCATTCCCACATTCACCCTGTTAAATTCAATTTTTTTCAGAGATTACTGAATTCCTTTCAAAAACTAGCAGCGAACTATTAAGTGTTCTAATTTCAGTCAATTTTTAAAGATTGAACAGTCAATCAGTAGTCTATGAAAGATAGTTCGTGCCAAAAGGAAACTCACAAGTATCGTTTCGTTAAATTTATTCTTCAATGTATAACCATATAAAGGAATTCGATTTTCAATGTAATTAATAGCTTTTCAAAGAAAACAATTTGATTTTGATAGGTAGCTAGTTGATTGTTGAATACTTAAGATTCTGTTGACTTTATGATATCGAAGAATGAAGCAGGTGTCTCTAAAAATCAGTTCGATTTAAAAGAAACTCCACAATGGCACCTATACATATTTAATTATATCTTGGTTTACGATGCAAAAATTTGCACTGTTTGAGAAAAGAAGTTTAACATGAATATTTTTGGCGTTTCCCAATGTTAAATGTGTTTTTAATGTAATTGCATGCTGCACTGTTCACGACAAATAAATATTTCTGTTGTTCTCAATATATTTCATCCATTCTATGACGAAAAGAATATTTTCGGTAATGTTTCATGCTGTATGAATAGTCATGTTTTGATTCAATTGTTGCGTAAAATTTCATATACATATGTCTTTCAGCAATTTTATTGTTTAACAATTCAATCAAAACGATGAAAGTAAAAGGGAAACTAGTAAACTAATAGACATTTTTCACTTGATCTTTATCCAAGTACTCCTCTTCTTGCTAATACATTTCTTACCTAGAAGAATAAACTCTTTTTTCCAATACTACAATGGAAATCATGAGAATATATCTCATGGTATTAGTAATATATTCAAGTACAGTTATTATACAACCTCAGAGTGTGAGTATAGATACGGCGGAGGTAGGTGTCGGCGGGTGAGAGTGTGAGTGTGGGCGCGATGGAGATGAGAGTATCGGAATCATTCAAAGAAAATCCACACTCATACCCCACACCCCTTTCATTGTGGTCTCCTATATAATTTGTTTTGTGGAAGACAGAATTTCATTGAGAATTCAAAAAGCAAAAACAGAAATCTAATTTATAATAATCAGTTTTTATAAAAATATACATAAGTTCACAAAATTCTAGATTCTGCTGGATAGACATTTTGCAACTGCTGGTCTAATTGAACTAGTTCTCAATCTTATATATGCGACTACATCAAATTCTTCCATCACTCCAGTACTTTTATAGCGTCATATAGAATAGTTTTGTTCTTAAATGCTACAGTTACTTTTTCAATACATAGCCAATCATAGGGATGTCGTTGATGCAATGTCAATAATAAAATATATAGGATTGATGTTTTCCATTAGTTTTTTTTCGTTTTCTTTTAACTCACGACGTTTTGTATGCATGACAGTAAGTGTGCAAATAATAACTCCATCAGGGGAGGACAGCATTTGGATGTGTCGAATTGTGAAGAATCAACAAAACGTTCTTCAACTTACAGCAGTCTATTCACTTGTTTCTAAGTATTAGATGTAAAATCAGTTGTTTATTCATTATGCCATACAAAATATGTTTTCTCGATTTATTGCCTGTAGAACTTCTACACACTATCTTCACCTACTTTTCGGCCTACGATATACTTTTTTCATTTTCAAATGTTAGCAATTATGTGGATAATGCCTTACTTAAATATTCATCTTATCAAGTTGATTTCCGATCGATTTTCAAAACTAATTTCGATCTTATTTGTTATAAAATAAAACCTGATCAAGTAATCTCTCTTACACTCTCAGATGATGATGATGACACACCTGGTCAATCTGAATTATTTCTTTCACGTTTTCGTATCGAACAATGCATTCGACGCTAATCATTGACATTGTTTAATATTGAACTCAACGCGTTAGAGTCAATCTTGCTAAGTTTAAACAAACTTACTCAATTGCGTTCATTTTCATTTCATACGAAAGATGTACGACGAGAATATCTTGATTGGGTTTCTGACTATTCAAGTAAAATTACTCGAATAAATCAGCTTATACTAGAAACTTTTATTCAAGTATCACCCCGATTGAATAGATTAAGTTTAAGTAATGGGACTACTTTAACAACTATACCATTTCAACGTCTTCGTTGCTTGATACTGGGAAAGTCAACAATCGATCAATTACAAATGGTTTTCACTCATACACCTGAGTTAAGATCACTCAATGTTTGTCTTATTGGTAACATTTCAAATATTGAATGTTTGCATCCACCGTCTCAATTAAATCGACTTACATTAACTATAAATGGTGAGTATTTTAGAATTCTACTTGAATGAATAAATATTGATTTTTGTTTCAAAATAAAAAAAAGTGTTTATTTGATCGGATTTTTTCATGTAAAAGAAGATAATTTCAATTGTAGGATGTTTTGTTTCTTTTTAATGTCATATTGGATAGTGATATTTTCTATTTGTCATTGACAGACTTACCAATATCAATGGATCAAATGGAATGTTTTTTACCAAATCTACCTTGTCTAACATATCTCACATTGCACATAACAGGTTTAGAAGATCTTGTTGATGGTCATCGGTGGTAGAGGTTGAGTTCAGATTTTATTATATTCAATTTTCAATTCAAAGTCACTGTCCAAAATGTTGAAAAAATACTAGCTTCATTTCGTACGCCATTTTAGCTTCGACAAAAACGTGTGTATGTAGTTTACGATAATGGGCATCTTTTTACGATACCTAAGTTTGCTCCAAAGCATGTATCCACCTCTTACAATCCACAATACTTCACAGCACCAGATAAGGCATTGCTCTACAAAAATATCAACAAACTCATCATATCACAACCTGAAGAGCCAAACATAGATCATTTTGTTCATGTCGAGATGGTGGAACTCCGACACCTTGGTTTTCTGGGCGTTAATGATATATTTTCGTCCATTGTCGATAGGAATCGAACTATCAATTAATAGAGGTTTAACATCAGAATTTATTGATCAACTATTAAGCAATCGATTTGAACAGATTCAGACACTTGAAATCTGCACTTCAACACAGATTACACGTTATGCTATCGAAGGAATATTACATGTCTTTCCTCATGTCGAACATTTACGTATATCAACCATCAGATCGCGTAACGACATGATTCGTTTAATTGATGGATTTAAATATTTGCTAAATGCATCTTTTACTATTGAATCATATTCCACTGAAAATGAATGAAATTGGTTTCATAAGCCGAAATCAGCCATTCGTGAAATTCGACGACTAACAAATGATACTTTTACACGCCGGTTCAATCGTGTATCTAAATACGAGTCATATTGTTCTTTTCATATTTTGATTAATGGACAGGTGAGTCCTTTGATGTGACATAAGCATTATCTCAAATTTTGAATTTAGATAAAACAACTATTTTGGATTGCACATTGGCCACTAAGGTGTGGATATCTTTGGTACCGATTGATGCGTATGATATTTTACCATCCTGAGATCACTATTGGTCAAATGCTGTGCTTTGCTACAACGTTCCTTAAACCTGTAGGACACTTTGCCTTTTCCATCATGCCGCCCAGATCCATGTACTCACTTACTGGTATCATAATTTTCATCTACGTAGTTCTCTTCATTATTGGCATTGTTATTCTTAATCGTTCAAATTTATTGCGAAATCATATAATTACTATCTTCTAGCTTCAAAATTTATATTCGAGCTTGAAAATGTTTTTTAGATTTGCTTTTAACTTCATCGCAAATTACGGATAAGAAATGACAAAATGATTACTGCATTTATAAAAATAAAATTCATTTTATTTCAAATGAATTCTCTATTATTAGGATGTGTGGAGTATGAATGTGCAGTGTCGGTGTGGGTGTCAGTGAGCATAGAGAAAGATTTACACCCACATCCACACCCTACACCCTCACACTATTAAGTATAGTTTAATTTTTTGTTACATCGAATTATTTTAAAGAATATTTTAGTATAAATTTTCTGAGAGCAAAAAAACTATTGTTTTAATGTAAACAATACCTTGTACGGAAGTGATAAATAAGAAAAGACAAAAATCAAAAAAGTTCTGAAGTCGTGAGATTTGTTGTCTTCTTTTCCTTACGAGCTGCACTGATAATAATGTGAAAATAATGAACAATATCCTAAGAGATGCATATGAACTGCAAGTTTTCAAAAACTTATAGCAGTATGAACAATAGCAACATCAATATTTTTTTTTCGACAAGTTGATGATGAATAAATGGGTAGGAATTGCTCATAGAGAAAAACTGTTTCTAACTATATGAGATTTATTAACGAAAAATCCAGTACACAAATTGAAACTCATGGATTTCATAAGAGAAATAATATTTCATATTGGATTAAAAATTTTAAAATCCTAAAATTAGCTATTTCTTTGTTGGGAAAATGACAGATACATGAAACTGTGATAAAGATATCCATTACTGACGTTTTTCGATGTTCAACTTTCTTTCTTCTATCTTTTCTTGTACAAAAGAAGATCTCAATGTATGAATCAATAATCGAGCTGAGATTTTTTCCGTAAGTAGGATCCGATGATAATAGTAGAAGCCTTAAAGAATTTGTTCTCATACTTTGTCTTTACTGATTTATGATCATTCTGTTGGCTTTCTTAGATACAGCAGGGTATTCATAGAAAAATGCAATTACAGAGTTATGAATGATCTGTATGATGGAAATTGATAGCGAAAAATATATCAGTTTAAAAGCAGCAATATGGATCTCGATCCCTTTTTGTTCCAGAGTTATTCAGTAAATAGTCACACGCACCGATTTTTTGGAGGGACTATACTATATACATAGATACTTATTTACGATAAGAAATATTTGAATATAAAATAATTTAAAAATTTAGAAATCTTAGTAGATTGACAAAAAAATTGCATAAAAAAGATAGCTTGATATCATTGTTACAGGTTTAAGTAGCTTTAGCTTAGAGATTAAATTCGATGAATCATCGAATCAATATCAAAAATGCATTTCAGAACACACTATGGGCATATCATTATCTAGCAACTTCTCACTTTTATCGATCGAAATCACAAAAAGAAATAAAAATTTTAATTAACTACAAGAGAGAACAAACTGATTTCTATGTTAGAAATCATTATAACGTCTTAATGATACAAATAATGACTGGAAGTGGTTAAAAATTATTGAAAACCATTAGAAGTTATTAGAAATTGCTCCAAATAATAGGAAATCTCCAGTAATAAAATTAGAAGTGAAACTCTGATTTCTAGTGTTTTCTTGTGATTTTCGTTCATTTCTAAGCATTTTTGGTATTTCTTATTGATTTATGACGTACGAATAGAATCTAATATCTAGTAATACGTAAGGTTAATCAAAAGTTCTGGTAACATTAAATAAAAATATAAAGATAAGAAGATATTTTTAATTTTATTTGGTCAAATGTTTAGAATAGTTAGCATTATTATTTATACTAAGTTCAATCCTTTCTAACAAATTATTAAAAATTTTTTTGAACACTTTCCTAAAAAAATTTTATCGATTTTGAAAACCACATGAGCTAGTCATGTTTCATTTGTTTTAAAATTTAGCAACATTCTGCTAGATCACTTCAATTGTGTTCTAGCTTTACTAGTGATGAGATATGGATCTATTTTAGATAGATTAGTCATAAGACAATCTGATATTAGCTAGCTTATAGAAGATATATCGTCAAAGACTATTGTTCACAGAGACAAATTTGAACCAAAACTTTGTTTCGTATATTCTTTAAATGACATAGGCATGGGTGTAGGGTGTGGGTGTATGGGTGTGGGTATGTGGGTGTGCGTGAGTGTGGCGGTGGGTGTGTTTATCTTCTTCTGCACTCGTCCACACCCGCACCCCCAACCACACCCATACCTACTGACACGCCCCTAGTCCCACAACCCCACACCCACCCCACATCTACACCCACCCACATCCACATCCCACACCTACCCCACATCAACCCCACCCACACCCACACCCACACCCACACCCACACCCCACACCCACACCCACACCCACACCCCACACCCACACCCACACCCTTCAACGACAAGAAACGAAACTCGACTTCTTTTTCTGGTAGATACGCACGTATTCTACGTACTCATATATGTTATTGCGAAATGCGCAAACATTTCGGTCAAAATTCTCCGTTGTTTCTGTTCTTCTTTTCTTCTTCTTTCGACAAGAAGCAGTAAAGATAAGACTCAAGCGAAGAGTAAGTATTCATTCATGTTGTTATTTGAAAAAAAAGCAAAACTGAATCAACCAAAAGTGCACATGGGGTGTGGTACTTCAGCATTAGCTTTCGATCGCGCTCCTGCTTCAGCTTCAGTTGCTCCTTCTTCTTCTACTTCGGTGCTGGCTCAACCTCCTCTCAGCACTTCCAGTTCCATTTCAACATCATTGTCCTATCACGCTCCCATCCTTCTTCGTTCTCGTAACTTCCAGTGGTACTGGAACTTAGCAGGTGATCCTTGGTCCCCCACCACTGAAGAGTGGAAGAAATTCACCGACGTCGAAAATGAAATTATCGAAGATGCATACAATGCAAAGAAGACCGATGTCGAGCTCGACGGGAGCTATGTCGTTAATCTTCAGACCCAAGTGCAATTCAAGAAGGGAGACACTAACACACAGCGGCCGATCAAGAGAGTTGAGCTGAAGACCGACAGAAGCAATGTAGACCTCAGAGAAGAGAGATTTTCAATGCCTGTTCCTCTGTCGTCGACTACCCTATCAGATATAGACTCTGCTTCTGGGTATTACGCACGTTTTGTAGACAATTACTACAACGCGGAGCTAGCACATAAGCGCAAGACTCTTGCAGATGTTGTTGATGATGCTGCGAAGGGAATATTAGCAGAAGGTACTGCTCTTGGCATGGCGGAGGAAGCGAAATGGCTAGCTGAGCAACTACAGAAAGTGAAGCACCACGGTGCCGCTATTGAAGCGGCAGATCCTCTTGTCGATTTTGATTTGCCAACTCAAATTGGAGAGACTTGTGCCTATCTCTACTCGAAGGAGTCTTTCTGGTACAAGCTACTAAATCGAGTACTCCGAGATCTTGACACTATCACTCGAGAGCAGATAACTACGCTGGGTCCGTTCTGCTATTTGTTGGATCGTTATTTACAGCAGGAATCGAATCCAGAAGAAAGAACTGTTTACCGAGGTATGAGTCTCACAGATGAACAGCGGCAGGGTTTCATGAAAGAAGAAGACGAAAAAGTGGAATTTACATCCTTCACGTCGACTAGCAAAAGTCGAGAGAAAGCGGAACCGTTTGGAAATACACTTCTCGTTATCAAGCTGCACGAATACTACACTCACGGTATGGACATCTCAGCTCTCTCCGACTTTCCTTATGAAGAAGAGTTTTTACTCTGGCCTGGAAATGAATTTCAATTTGTAAAACAAGAGTATGACAGTGTCAAGAAGAAATACACGATATATTTGAGAGCGATTTTCGAAATAGATTAACTTGAAACGAACTTCTGCTGAACTCTTATAAACGATTTTGAAGATATGAGTAAACACGCTATTCTCTTCCTCCAGAAATCTTGTAATTGAACTGTGAGCTAATATGACTTCTCTCAAAAACTTAACATTTTAAAATTTTTGAGCGTTTTGTACCCTGACTTTTCACGAAGCAAGAGGAATAATTCCTATTTATGCTTTGGGAATTAAAGACCACGACATTCTTTGCTTGCAGTAAATATTCGTAAGCATTACAGTTGTACTCTAATGATTAGATTTGACGTGATAACGGATGTTTCCATTCTTTGGAAGATACTGGCCCCTTCTGATGTCGACTACAATATGGCACTAGATTGTTATTTTGATGTCCAGAAGTTTTTGCGATGAAATGGTCAAGTTCAATATGAGACCTAAAGTTTATCGTTATTTGTTTACTAGTAAACTATTATCCGATGAATATCAGCCAACAGGCCCGTTTCATTTGGACATCACAGATCAATATTGCCTCAGAAGCTATCGATCAGATTTGGATGTTAATAATCTCTGCGTAAAACATGACCATTGAAACAAGCTCAGTCAAAATCTCGATCTAAGCGAACCACAATGTTTAATTGGTTTGAAGCAAATTATAGAGAACATAAAGTCCAAGACATTTCACATTCTACGCCCAATTAATGAAGATATTAAACACGAATACAATTTCTTGCATTCCACGTATCATTTTTTCTTTTATATACGTCGATGATGTTTTTAAGACATCAAACCTATCCAAAGATGAGATCAAAGCTCTAGTGGATTCAGCCAGCGAAATGGATCAATATATTAAAATCACAAGTACGAATAGTCAAGCTGTAGAATATCTGGATGGGCAACCTCTGATTTGTGAGCACGAAGAAAATAAATATTAAATAAATTCAAATTTTTAAAATTTTGTTTGATTTAAATTTGGTAGTTTTATTAGTTGTCTGTAAAACGCTTAAAGTTTATAATTAACTTTCAAACTTTGATTTCTGTGCACCAAAATTGAAAGTAAGTTTTTTAAAAAACTTAAATAAAAAGTCATTTTTATAAACATGCTGCACTTTGTAGAGGACGTTTGTTTTTTATCAGAAAAATTTTTAAACCTAATATCCTTGCTATAATTTGTAGAAGACTTTAGGTTTTGATTGAATTCAAATTTTCTTTTGAACTTGGCTGCGAAGAGTTTTTATGGAAGTCAAAAATAAGGTGTAGATGAGGATTAATATTAGTATTACCTACCCACACACTACATACGGACATTCACACCCTCCATTGTTTGCTTTTTCTGTTTTCAAATAAAATCTACAATTTAGAGCTTTACAATTTGTGGAAACAAAACAAATTTACTTATTATTTCACAATGAAAGAGGATATCGGCTAGCTGTTAACAATAAATTGTTAAGCTATCTGAAAAACAGTACCTCCATCTTTTCAGTTGATTGTTATGCTTATGAAATTTTCACAGAGTAATTGCTTGAATTTCAGACAGTTTTTTACGTGAGTATCAAGCCGAAAACGCAATACTCGGTGAACTGATGGTAAAGATAAAAAAGATTTAAATCTTTACTAAATATTTTTGAATAGACCCTCTCTCAATGAAAGTGTTACGCTAGTTGGAAGCTCATAATGCACTGTCAGACAATTTTATGCTCGAACTTGTACATATTATGCCTTTGAGAAATATTGTATTCAAATGATAAAAGATTTGCTGTCATGTTGTTCATTATTGGAGCAAGGGGAGTAGAGAGGAAACAAAATAGACTTGTTGAAAACTTAATTGTTACTTCAAAAAACTTGACTTTGCGTGGGCCTTGATCATGTTGAAGAACCTAATGACCAATTATATCACTCATCTTAATATATAGTAAAAACAATGATGTTAAACAGTTGTTTTTATGTCCTTTCATATACTGTTGTCAAGAGTGTGGATATGAGTTGATTCTTTTCATATCCACACTCATTCCTGTGTGTACTTTATCATTCTTATACAGAAAACAATCATGAAGACCATTTATTTAAAAGAAAGCTTTATTTGAGTTGTATCTGTAATTCATGTTGAATATTGATTAGGAAACAATTATAGTAATTTGAGATAAGAATATCTAAATGATTCAATGATAATAGATTCACTTTTTTCATAACTTTTAAAAGTATTTTATGTCCATGACGATTTAACAGAAAAATCTGCTCATGAAACTATAAATAATCAAATGATACGAATGATGCAGACTCTCAGCATTTAAACTTTTTACATTTTTTTTAACATGATTATTCACAGAAATTATGTTAAATATTTCACATGTCAAAATTTGAATGTAAATCAATAAATGATAATATAAAGAGCATATCTTGATGATGATATCAAATATAGACAATAAATAATGAGTGATCGTCGATTAGTGTAATTATCAATGTTTTATTAAGAAACATATTACACCTGTTGGCATCCGAAATCAAACCATTATCAAACAACAATAATTTAAAAAACGAGAATACGCATATGATCATAGAGGAAAATTCTTGTCCTAGTGTTACTCCTTGTTTCATGTAAGTTAGCTAAGTTATGAAATAAAAATGTCAGAGGTCTTCAATTAATTTTCCTCGCTTGTTGCCAACACTTGTCGAGGATACTAAATAGAAAATTCTTTTCTACACTAATAACAATGATACAGTTTGTTGAAGTCCATAAGAAGACTTTACAGCAATATTTTTAAAGTTTATTATACGAAAATATACACAATGGATCTTTTTTTTCATTTTCAATCATTAATACAATTAAACTATCTTTATTGAACGATGATGATACTCCACAATTTTATTTTCAACAAAACAATTTTCGATTCACTTTTGCATATTTTTTATGTGCATTTGATTGATTTATGACAAAATCTTTCGACATTTCCTTCAAATTTCGATTTCATTTGAATTTCACGGTCGATTGATCGGTATGTAAATGAAGATGTAATAATAAAGGATACCGGAGAACAAGATTCAATATAAAAAGGAATTTTTTTTCGTTTATGGAAGAATGGAGGGTGTGGGTGTGAGTGTGGCGTGTGGGTGTGGCTAGGGTGTGGATGTGGCTAGGGTGTGGGTGTGATGGTGTGTGGTGTGGGTGCGCGGTGTGAGTGTGGATGTGGGTGTTGGTGTGGGTGTGGGGTGTGAATGTGGGTGTGGGGTGTAGATGTTGGTGGGTGGGTGGGTGTGCGTGAGTGTGGGGTGTGGGTGTGGGTGTGGGTGTGGGTGGGGTGTGGGTGTGGGTGTGAGTGGGTGTGGGTGTGTGGGCGTGGGTGTGGGTGTGGGTTCGGCTGGGGTGTGGGTATGAGTGTGGGTGTGAGTGTGGATGTGAGTGTGGGTGTGTGTGATGAGAAGATATCCATACCCACACCCTGTTTTCTACAACGAGCAATCAAGGACGATCGTTTCCTGAACTAGTCGGTCGACATGCACAACAAGCAGCTGCTTATGTTACTTCTTAAGGTAATTTCTTTTATATAAATTTTTCTATGCTATTATATATTTTCTTTTTAATATTATGTTATGCTTTATACCTGTAATTTTGAGACCTAATGATCCCATGACTTGAGATTTACCTATGGATCGTGTTTATATTATTGTTGATCCAACTCGAACTATCGTTATCCAAACATTGATTGCTGGCTAAATGAAACAACTTTGAGATTATTTTATAAATACGTTTTTTTTTATTTAAAAAAAACAATTTTTATCATAGTCACTTTTTATTGTTTATAAATCTAAACATTATAATTCTAACTTAAGAATCTAAGAAGTAACAAATGAAGATATCGTATGTCTTGCATTCGTTTTTGTATCATCATTGTTTCCTATAATGCAATTAATTCATCAATCAATTTTCATTTAGCATTAAAAACATTGATAAAAGGACCTTCTTTCGTGAAATGGAATATAGAATAAATATTCCATATTAATATGAGGATCCGAACAGCAGTTTAACTTTTCCCATTTTAACAAAGATGAAGATAAAACATTATTTCGTATTGTAAAACATACATGGCTTTGTTAAGGTACGAATTGATTATGATTCGTATGTATAAAACATTGTTATGTGTTCTTTTTTGTTTTATATGTTGTAATTTTGAAAAAGGAAAAGAAATATTTTTATGATATTAATAAACCTATTTGTTTTTATGGTCATGAAAAAAGGTATACACATATTTTTTTCTATTTCTCTCCATCAGATTTTTTCGTGAATTCAAAATCAAATGAGAAATAGTAACTGATCTGAATTAATAACAGATTTATTTATACAATAATCATCAAATTATTAACCTTGACAGAATAAAAATATCGATAGAAACTAATGAAGCATATCATTTACTGTAGAATCGAAAAATGCACATGTATATGGGCAGAGAGATTGCTCCAATATTACTATATAATGAAGAAAGCGCAGCATGGCTATCTCG
Organism: Rotaria sordida; assembly: GCA_905250125.1. Lineage (NCBI taxonomy): Eukaryota > Metazoa > Rotifera > Eurotatoria > Philodinida > Philodinidae > Rotaria > Rotaria sordida. Next base: position 17,116 of record CAJNOL010001226.1, on the reverse strand, counting down.
AGATGAACGATGGTTAGAAGAACAACCACAACTTCTACTCCATGTTTTATCTATTCGTCGTGACATGAAAGTAGCTAATATAGGTAGGAGGTGGAACTGGATTTATGACAGTACAACTAGCTCGTCGTGTTGGTCATCGAGGTTTAGTAGTTGTTACTGATTTTGGAGCTCTGCGGTTCCAAGAAAAATGGAACCGAGAACCGGATGTTATGGTTTTTGGAACCGGCACCGGAGGGTGCGAATGTGGGTATGAATGATGAAAATATCCAGAGCCACAGCCACAGCCACACAGGCATCCACACCCACAAGCCACACCCCTAATTGTATAGCAAATATTGAATTGTAGGATATTTTTTTGCGCTATATCATGTAGTGCATCTAAATCAATATTTGAATTTTTTGTATTATTCGTTTAACATTCTTAACTTTGCTACAACAAGATGACGCAAGAGTCATGCTTGCTTCAGACTGTTTTTACAAAAAATCATTTTACATATGCTTTGTTTTTTTTCGTTTAGATTAAGAACTTAATCATAGGATATTTAACACATTAGTACTTGAACATTATTACCGTTATATTGTAATTGTTGTTCAATGTATCTTTTCGTTATCATGGAGAATATTATATTAAAAAAACAATTTTAAGTGTTGCAATTTACAGCTTAAAATATTGCTGTTTATATACTCTGAATAAAGGATTCAATGGCAAAATTGAAACTCTTTTAATTTTGGTCGATATTAAATTTTGACTGCATTGATGAGATTTATTTATATGAAAAGTTTTCAATTGCTATAATCAATCGTTTTTTAAAGATATAATACTGAGTCAATAGATAATTTCACTACTCACAACCACACCCTGTGATAAAAATAGCAATTTACGGACAAGTTTGTTCTCCAAACAATACAGGCGATTCAGGGTTGAGCTATGAAGTGATTAAGACACATCTAAGGTGGACAATAAGATAGTGTTATCAGAGTCTGATGTGTCGAACCTAGCTTCAGCAGAGATCGGGTGTAGGTGTGAGTGAAATATGGTTGTCAATGTGGGTATGGATGTACTTGCTACGGTTCTCTGGAGCCACACCAACGCCCATGTATCCATACCCTTGGCTAACGCTTCCCCTGAAGGTTTGAAAACCGATGTTTTCTATATTATAGTTGAGCATAGGTATGTCCGTAGTCATGAGCAAGTAAGCATAATGAACGAGCGTCAATAATAAGCAATAACTTTGCTATTTATCAAAAAGCAACATCGAAGAAGAGAACACAATATCTTAATTATCTAATTAGTCAATATACCAATGTTTTTCAGAAAGATCTATACTACCATAAACTCTTTTAGTGGCAGAAAATTAGAAAAAAAGTCAAACATACCAATAGATGGTTATAGAGATGCGCATTGCCAAAGCGCTTGCCACCATCAATGGTACTCATGAAAAGAAAATCGAAAATGTTTCATTTAGAAAGTATCATTTCAGAAGGCGAATTTTGCATAGACACTGAAATGTTGTCAAATTGATGTGTTATGAATTAAACATGCTGCTTGGTCACAAAATTGTTACAAAAAACAATTTACTACGTTGATTCAGGTTCTTCCAATTATTTTTACTTAATAAATAAATACAATTATAGGAATAATGATGACCATAACTTGATTTGTATAGGGATCAACAACTTTCACTTTTGTACAGTATGATGCGTTTCGTATGGAAGAATGAAACTTTTATGCTCAAATTTTATCAACTCAAGTTCATTCCAATGAGATCTTTGATTTTAGGTGCATGGCCTCAGAAAGTAATCGAAATTCTGATTTTGCTCTGTTACAAACAAAAGTTAGTTTCTTATTCATCTATACTGAAACTTAGATTAACTTATGGTATTGAGTTGCTTTACAAGCACTTTTATTCGACGACTGTTAGAAAGAGGTAGTATTCGATCTGTTTTCTATGTTGTACGGCTCATTTGGTGTACAAAAATGTAGTGCATTGTCTTTAGGAAAAAAGATAATGGTTGTCTCAACAAAAGGCATTTTATTTTCAAGGAAATACTTATGAATGCAATAAGTGTTATGAAAAGTCCGACTCTTTCTGATTTGACTATTACCAATTCACTGTTTAAAAGATTTAAAAATCAGATGTATTTTCTCTTTGTGCAAAATATGAACGCTAGGTAAGCAAAGACTAGAGAATTGTATAGTTTTCAGAAACTATAAATATATTTAAATAAGCTCAAAGCTTTTAAAAATTGAATAGATTATCATAAAATGGTCAAAATTATTTAAGAACTACTCGATAGGTCATCTCTCCATTTTTCACTTGCTTAGGATGGCATCACAAAGAATATTAATTAATGAAATAATCTAACCAGTGATAAAATTACAGTCCCATCTAATAAAGTATACTGTATTATATTAAAATTAGATTTCTTTTGAATAAATATAAACATTTTGAAAATAGGTAAAATGATTTGATTAAAAATATTTGCAGATAAGACCTTACAAAAAAGCGTAAACCGTTTCCAACGGTAGTTTTTCATTGTATCACCGGTTATCGTCGGTTTTTACAAAAAAACAGTGGGTATGTACTGTTCATATTCTTCTAGTTGAATCTCAGTGATCCAATGTTCATCATCCATATTTGGAACTTTAACTTCTGCAATGTTTATTACTCTGAAAACGGTGTATGGCATAATTAATATTTCACCTTCACTAGCATATTGAGATGAATTTTCAATATGTAAAGCATTTCGTCGCCCTTTTATTTGATATTTACACATAATCCATTTTTTAATTATTTTTCCATCAAGATTAAAACGATTTGCTTGACCATTCTCTTTTCTTGCTAATTCTTGTCGACCTAAAAACCATAAAGCAATTTGTTCATCAATGGATGATGATACAAATGATTTGGTCATTAATAAACAATTCTCTTTATACTTTTTAATATTATCTTCATTCATTTGCATTACTCTATAAGATGGACCAGTATAGGATAAATGATCCAATTTTGGATGGAATAATAATAATGCTATAATAAATTGTCGTTCATTTTGATGTTGTGTAGAACCACCTGCTATATCTCGATTGAGAATTTTATAAAACTCAGTTTCAGCTGTATAAGCTGTAACGATCCATATTGGATCTTGTTCTTCGGTTGCTTTTCGAAAGAAACGTTTGATATCTTCGATTCTTTGAAAATTAACTAAACCTTTACCAATATATTTCGTTTCAATTTTTTCAAACATTGTCTCCATTGGTGTCAGTCCACTAGCGTTGTCAAAAATGGATTTAAGAGAATGTCGCGTTCGTGCAGCATCATCTATAACATCATCATCATCATCATCAATAATTTCCCACTCAATAGTACCTATATTTGATATGAATCTATTACAATTCGGTATACGATAGAAAAGTTGTTTGATTTTATCGCTGTTCGCTTCATCAAATGGTAAATAACCATATTTATTTTGAATAGCTCTATTTGCTCCTTGGTTCAATAATAATTCAACAATTTCTTGATGCCCATGAAAACATGCAGCATGTAATGCCGTACTACCATTCGGTTCAATTCTGTCAATATCATGGATGTCTATAGTGCTAAGTAAATTTTGAACTTCTTCAATATTATTATTGCGACATGCTAAATAAAAATCGCTACATTGATTAGATGATGCCACTGTTGTTGTTGGTGGTGGTACTGTTGTTTCTATTTGGATTGATGAATATTCAGATTGCCTGACAATTTTGTTAATATTTGTTAATTTATCTGGAGAAACATGTTCGGGATGATCTGGATCCGAACGACGAACAGCATATTGTTTCGCTCGACGGTTATTTACAAATAGTTCTAAAGTCTTAAACCAATTCAATAGGTTTCCCATATTACAGCAATTATGTATTGATGTCGGGTTTTATATTAATCTACAAAATAAAAGATACAATAAACAATAATTTAAATGTTAATTGAAACGAAAATAACCATTGTTTTTTACATGAAATCGTTCTTACTTATCTGTAGGATAAAGCCACGTGTTTGATAAAAGATTTCTTGTTCTATTCTTTAGGTAATGCATATGTCATGTAATTTTATTTCATCGAATAAATAGAATATGAAGTATGAGAAAACTAACATTTTATCTACAATATCTTGAAGAAAAAGAGATGTAGACTTTTGATATTTCATTATATCAATATTCTTCGCAAAAACATTTCAGCGATGTATTTCGAGAAATATTCTCAAAACATATTTTATATGTCATAGATAATTAATCTATTATCTTTATATTTAGCAAAAGATGAATTATCATTCTTTATAGAATTATCGAAACAATGAAGGCAAAGTAGACAAGATAAGGAAACGCTGCATTTGGAATTCATTTCTTCTTTCATTCTATTTTCAAAATCGAACGACGCTCGCATAATCCAAATACATGAATGAGTTGAAAAGAGAAATATAATTTCCGTAATCATTTTTCTAGAAACTCGTAATCCTCTTTGATCTTTTTTATTCCATATAAACTGATATTCTTTTTTAGAGATTGTAAACTCACACTGGTCGCACATACGATGACGATAAGGAATGTATTTCTGTCTTGTATAACATTGTCTGATTGGATCATTGTGATAAGTACAATTTTTGCTCGCTCATAAGATATTAGATCTAATGATTTAGTCAATAAGCGTCGTATCAGGCGTTTTAAAATAATTGTAACATCGTTTATTTTCAAGATATTTCGACACAGTTAAAACATATAACATTACATCTTCTAAAAAAATTGTGCCATCAAATTCACCACAAAGTTGCAAGAAAGAAATTCATTTGGCTTGTATTGGTATTCTATTCTAGGCTCAAAAGCAGGGTGTGAGTGTTGATGCACAGATTTTGTAAATTAGACTGATACTGTGTATGTGTATTGTTTAGTAAGATTGTTTCTACTGTTAGCTTAATTCAGATACGTTACTCACTACAATCAAATTGATAAAACTCAATATATTGGAAAGTTTTGATTTTGAGTTGTTATTAATTTGGCTTGGATGTGGTATGTAACACCGTTTACTTATTTTTGTAAATGATTCTTTTCGATCTTTGCATTAATGTACCTTTCTACGCTTCTTGCTCTTCATTCATGTGCTTGGTTTTTTTTCTCTTTCTTTTGTTACATACTCTATCACGAACGTAGTTACACAAAATGCACACGTTGTGCATGAAATTATTTGCTTCAGTGATTTCTGTATAGTGAATAATGTATACGAAATAACATCAAAACACATGCTTGAAAAAAAAAACGGTAAGCACAATATAGTAGAAAAATCATATTACTTTTTATTTTGACGAATGTAATATATTATAGTCATGTATGCGTAAAAAAAAAGCCTGAAAGCAAAAAATTTCGACACATATTTTCATACATAGCTGACATTCACTCAGTTCGATATTTCATGGCTAAAGAAATATTTAATATTAACTTTTCGAGCGGAATATTTTCAAATTTAGAGACTACCGTAACTATTTATCATTTCAAACTTTTTTTTGAATACTTTTGCAGTTTCGTCTGATTCAATATATACGCTGTTATAGAAAAGTTGATTGTTGAACTATTCATTAGTCATAGTATGATTACGAACATCGCTAAGGAGGACATGGCTTTCTATCTATTTTCAGAAATTACATCAAGATGTGATTGTGTTCCAACCATTCTTCATCGTATTGCATTTTGGCGTATATATTCAGATTTAATGGATTTTATTTGCGCCTCAAATGTTGTTTTTCATGAGATTGGTTGTTAAACAAATTTTTTCGTTATATTTTGAAGTTTTATTTTTTTGTTATACTTTTTAACGAAATTTCTCTACATGAACAAGCCCGTAATACACTATTATGAAATAATAAATCCTCTTACATTTAATAAATTTTATGTATGAATCGGAAGTTTTTTACTTTGTTAGATTTAATATAATGTGCAAACAGAAACTTCCAGATTTATGAATAGATATGAAGTAGTAAAAGTCATTTTATACCATAAAAAATTTACTTCATAGGATGTATTGTATCTATATTGTTGTTGTTTTGTTTACGACCATCCAATTATATTATACACATTGATATGAACCATACAAATAATGACAAATAAGAAGATAATTTAGAACTACATGTAAAATTTTAATAAATGCAACAGCGTTTTTAATTAGATCTTCATTGATGATGAACTCACTCTAAGACTAAATTTTCAAGATGAACAAAACTTTGGTAATTATCTTATTGAAAAAAAAGAACTTCTATAGAGATGAAAGTATCTTTGTAATGATAGATGAACATCACAGATCTGAAAAATGTTGTGATAACATTACAGACCGAAGGATTCTCTGTCGATCATGCAACAGAGATACACGATACATTGATCTCCTCCTCATTGACGCAAAAACAAAAGCCTAGTTTGATCAAAACTAGCAACTTTTTAAAGGTTATTCGACATTGGTATAAAAAAAATGAGGAACCCTCGATGTAAAATTGCTATAGAAAGTAGCACTCAAAATCGATCCTGCCCGCTAGCCAAAACATGGATAAATATACGACTTCGCATTTTATCTTTTTCTATATAAAGATGTATTTTAATAATAGTTCAATGAAACTTCACTTATTCTTCACTTGAAATATTTAAAAAATGAATCTTGTTTGCAAGAATATAATACCAACTTATTTAGCATTCTATGCCAGTCTGCTCAGTTTTAGTCGAAAGAAAAACACCTGAACTAAAGTGTTAAAGAAATTCCAGGAATTGTTGAAACGCTTAATGGAAATAAAAAATGAACGACTATCTAATACAGATTTAGAACTTGTTTTGCAACGTATTAATAAAGAGTTTGTCTAAATTGTGCTCACATCATTTAAGTCAAAACATAATTGAATTCATACTGAAGAAAACCTTTCAAGCAATGCGTCAGCGACAAAAAAGAGAGTGTGGGCGTGGGGTGTGGGTGAATGTGGGTGTGGGGGATGTGGGTGTGGGTGTGGATATGGGGTATGGGTGGCTGTCGGTGTCGGTGTGTTGGTGTGAGTGTGACAGGTAGATTTACAGCCACGCTCTCACTCACATCTGCACCCACACCCACACCCGGTTTTGAGAAATACCGCGGTTTACCGCTAAAACTGATCCGGTTTTCGCAACATGGGAAGGGAAGAGATTGTCCACAAAACGACTCTAATTGATAATCCCATCTAAAATCATTTTCATATTGAAATTTGTGCTTCTCGCTTTAACACTACACTACTCTCGGCTGACGTGAACCATTCTCATAAGCCCTTTGAAGCATATTTTAATTTGCTATAAAATTTGTCGATGATACTATCGAAAACTACAAGATTACTTCCCTGGAAATAAAATTCTTTCCAAGTCTGTAGAATTATTCGATATATAATAGAATGGATGATGAAGTATTTTGACACAGAGTGTAAGATTCGACATCTATCTAAGATACTTCGGATCAAATTTTAAGAAAGATGTTGTAAGAATTGTGTCCTTCGACGAAGATTGAAAATGCAATTTTTATTATTGAATAAAAATGATATTTTCAATATAAAAAGTTATTTTTATTGAAATTTGAGTGTACGCATTACATTTTCAAGTTTGTTTTGGCTGGGACGATTGAAATACGTTAATGAAAAAAAAAGGATATGATCTTTTTTTGATATTTTGACGTATTGAGTTTGTTTGATCAATGGTACACCTGGCATTTTCAAGGTGAATGTATGTGTACCAAACATTTCTCCATTGATATTAACTTCATTACATTGATTAACAAAGTTAACATAATGTGCACTTTGTTTAAGCATTTTTTTTTTAATATTCAAATAATCACAAACGGTTTTGGCATTTGGTAATTCGTTTATATTCAAAGCAACTCCCATTATGTTTGGATTGACTCTTCCATTGAACGTTCCAAGTGGATACTTAGAAAAACCAAAAAGAGGTATTATTAATTTCACAGAAGCATCGATCAGTTCTTTTGTAGATTGACTCTCATTATTTGAAATCATTGTGCCTACTGATTGAAACACTAGAAGCAATTGAGATTGACTTATTGAACTCCATCCTTTAGGTTTTTCCACTGATAGACCAAAGAACGTGTTTTTATAACGATTACCAATGGTATTTTCGGTGATTGTTGACACAGAAGCTGTCAATAATAAAAAAAGAAATATTTAAATAAAATTCTAATTGATTCTAAAATTTTCTTTCTATACTATTTCAATTGATATTTAACGAGCAGAGACCTTCTTACTAAGAATCAATCATTTCGAAAATGTTAAGAAAGATTTTAAAAAAAAAACTTAAGAGGAATCTTTGTTTATGCTAAAAAATGATTCGAATTTATTCCTTTTCCATCATCACGAAAGTCTTAAGTCGATAAAAAGGAATTCTGTTAATCAACTTACGTATGATATTAGTAGTACTAAACTTCACTATGGAAACAAAGATGAGGAGCATAAAGTACATGGCAACCATTTTCTTCGATATGTTTGATCAAATAATGTTCGTGTTGTTGTCTTAAATAAGAACAAGCAAGCACGAATTTATTGATAACTTTTTCCAACTTAATTTAATATTGAGAGACAAAATAATCACTTTTTTATCTAATAAAATCTAATGTATGTTATTTCTACTCAAGTTTCGATTCTTATCATTTTAATATTTAGTTTAATATCTATTATATTTTTTTAATTAAATATTTTCTCTACTCATATTTCATGAAAAAGAGCAATTTCGATTAATATGAAAGCTTCTCTTTACATACAGGGTGTCCCAAAAGTAAGATAACAAAGTTTTTTTTCGATTTTTTTTCTTATAGATCGTCAGTTTGCTCTCATATTTATACCACAGATACTAGATGACATAAGTGAAAGATCTAGCACATGAACAATATCTGAATGTAGTAGTTTGTTCAAAAGCATAGAAATATAGGAGAATCAATAATAAGGTAACATGCGTGAGTTCTAGCAAAACTTTTATGAAAGCAACAGAACAGCAAAATTACACGTACCAAAGTATGCCTTTGTTAAGTCTGTGCAGTAAGAAGATTTTCACAAAAATTACTCAATGTGTTCACCTTCTAAGTCTTTGCAAAGTTGCAGTTTCTTAGGTACTGATTGACAAGCTTTTTGGCATAATTCCATTGGTAACCTCCGCATCTCTGGAATAATAGCATCTTTGAGTGCTTGAAGATTTCGAGTTTTGTTGCATACATACGGTCTTTTATCACACCCATAAAAAAAAAAGTCGGTCGGTGTCAAATCCGGTGATCATACTGGCCAGTCTATCGGCCCACACCGACCAATCCATCGATCAGGGAATGTTTTGTCCAAGAAGTGTCGAATGGATTGATCATAATGAACCGGAGCTCCATCGTGCATATAAAATATTTCTACTAAATTCAACCGATATTTAATAGCAGGAACAATTTCTTCATCAAGCATTTCCAGATAACTGCGTTCAGTAACTGTATCACTAAAGAAGAACAGTTCAATAAGGCCTCCAGCCCAAATTCCGGCCCATACAATAATGCCTGGGGCATTAATCTGCTGGATAATGATGATACGAGGGTTTTCTGTAATGTAGTAAACGCAGTTATGTCGATTGACGTGTCTATTCAACTTGAAAGTAGCTTCATCGTCATCGGTCCACACAATTTGACCAGGAAACGAAGAGTCTTCAGCGACCAATTTCAGAAAGATATGGGTGTGGGTGTGGGTGTGGGTGTGGGTATGGATGTAACAGTGGACAGAAAGAGATCAACACCTACACCCACATCCTTACTATTTAGCATCAATAAACCCCATTTTTCACGGGCTTTCATTTGGTATAAAATTCACCATATCTCCTATTTGAAATTATAGCGTTACCGCCCTTGAATAATATTTTTTTCAACCCTGTATATCTCTGCTCAGGAGGCCTGGGAAACCAAACCCTTGTAGGGTATTTAATAACTCACTGAGATCTATCATTTGGGCATATACTCAATCCATCAGCGAGAGGATAGTTGGGGATGTTCCCTCGTCAGATATTTTTAGAAAATCAGAGAACACTCGCCGCTAAATAAATGAACAAAGAGAAAAAGAAAGCAAACCAACGGGTTTGCATTCATCTTGGAAAGAGAAGAAAATTTCCTCGAATAAGCAATAAGAGGAAAAAATGGAAACTGTGTTTTCTTCTTATATTACTTCTATAAAATTCCCGTCAACCATCTCCATAATTAAAAGAACAAAATGGAAATTAAACTAAACTAGCTGTCTCCATTTTTTCAGGAACACTGGTGGATACAAGAGGAAACAAGTGTTTTTTGTTCGGGTTCCCGGATTGGGTGTGGGTGTGGGTATGGAGTGTGCGGAGCGAGTGTGGGTGTAGGTGTGGGTGTGGATGTGTCCATGGGCGACTAAACAACTAGGAAAGATCTACCCTGATGTAACACCCACATTCACCCATCCACCAACACCCGCCCCACATCCACACCCTCACCCACACCCACACCCACACCCACACACCCACATCCACACCCCCACACCCACACCCTAGTAAACGATAGAAGTCGGATTTGAACAAAACACTAAGATACAACAGCTACAATTTTGATCGAGCTGTAACTATTTATTCTCAGAGAAAATACATTAAAAAATTGAAAATGACTGAACACAATACAAAATGCAATAATTTCTGTATAAAAATTGGCTCGAAAGAAATCAAATTGTATGTATGTAAAAAATAGATACTTCTCCAATCTGATTCAATAAAAAATCAATTATTTTATTTATTAAAAATAAAATAAATAAATATACAGCTTTAGCAATATCAGTTGATGATGAATAATCTTTTGTGCAGCTCCACGTCCATGTCGCCAATCCTGTACACATAAAAATATAAATAAAAATCTTCTTTTTTTCAGTAATTTAATTAAATACAGTCTTTGATGGACCATCAACAGTTTTTTGCATAGCAGTGTACGAATGTACAGTTGTCATTAAACCTTCAATAATATCAAATTTTTCATGAATAACTTTAACAAGTGATGCTAAACAATTTGTCGTAGATGATGCATTTGAAAGAATTGTTTCATTTTCTGTATATGTATGTTCATTAACACCCATAACAAACATTGGAGCATCAGCTGATGATTCTGCTATTAGAACTTTTTTAACACCAGCTTGTAAATGTGATTGACATTTATCAATTGTTGTAAATAAACCAGTTGATTCAATAACATATTCAACATCTTAAGAAAAACAAACATATTAATCAATTATTGATTTGTCAATATCCAGATAAAAAAAACATACCGAGTTGGTTCCATGGAATTTTTGATGGTTCTTCTCTAAAAATAAAATATAATTCAACATTAAAATTTATTGATTTTAAATATTTACTCATTGAAAACACTGATTTCTTGACCATTAACAATAAGTTTTTTATCTTTAAATGAAACTTCACCATTGAAATGTTCATGTGTTGAATCATATTCAAACAAATAAGCCATATGATCAACAGAAAAAATGAATCTATAAGAACATATTTTATTAGAGAGATAAACAAACAAAATATATCATACTAACCATTAATGCCAACTACTTGAATACGTTGTTGAATTGCACATCGAAAAATAAGACGATCAATACGTCCGAAACCATTAATACCAATTTTAATATTCCATACAATATGTGGACTAGTAGACAAAGAATAAATAAATATTGATACAATGAATTTGTACTCACAAACAATACAATGGATTATTTGATACTAAGATCAAAGTTTCATTGAATTTTTCTTCTTCATCAAATGTAGCTATATTTAAACATTCATTTATTTCTTCTCTATTTTTTTCCATATATAATGTGAAGATAAATCAGATTTTAAATTGACTTTCATTGTTGCCATATAGAATTTTTTACTGTGAGACGTCCAAAGGATATCCATGTTTAATACATCAGTAATACAACAATATTCCAATTCTAACGAAGGATAATCAACCATATGTTCCTTTATCGGAACTAAAAATTAATGAAAAATATTGTTTTTTTTAAACTAAGGATATTTCAAAAGTTCTATTTCATCAATTAAAAAACATGAATGTCATTCCTCTTTTATATTATTTATTTCATATGACTTACCTGTTGTTTTACCTTCATTCGTATCACTTGTTTCCATCATTTCATCATCATTTTCACTCATATCTTTTATTTCATCATGACTTTCAGCTGTGAGTGGATTTTTTGTATCAGTAATTGATGTTGGTTCACGATCAATAGCCTTAATTGCTTTTTCTTCTTCAATTCCTGGAAATAAATTAAATATTGATGTTTATTTTAAAATTATTTATTGATTAAAATTAACCTGCTTCGTCTTCTTCTTCTGGTTTTGTATCTTTTATTATTGATTGTATAATAATTGTGCGAAACAAGAGATGATGATAAAAATGGTAAACATCAGGATCTGCAAATAATTTAATTATTTCTTGTATTGATCCCAAATTCAATAGTGAAAAGGCCATTTTAATTCGAATAGCTTCGTCCACAGGGTGGGGTGGCTGGGTGGGTGTGGGTGTGGGTGTGGATGTAGATTAGGCAAGTAGAGGACACCAACCCAAACCCACACCTGCCCACCCTATACCTTTCTTTACTGATGTTGTTTAAAAGAATTTGTACTAAGAAAACGATCCATGACAATAAAATAACCTTCGAAGAATAAGAAAAACTGCAACGAATTTTTATTGATTATTTTCTATCTGATTAATAACCAATGAAAGAAAAACCTGAGACAACATTGTAGACAGATTAGAAAAGTAAGCATTATGAGAAAATACTGATAGACACAAAATTCACACTAACATATACTATGAAATTTGAATTTCAATAGTAGTTTTTGTAAGACGAATATCATTATGATATTGTTATAAATAACCTATATTCATGTACAAACTTATCAAAGATTATTATTTGACAAATCATCATAATATTGAAAACTTCTCCGAAAATATATTTAAAAATTTTTAAATTTCTATCAGTAACTTTTCTATTTATATTTAACAGATTGTAGGACTGATGCCAGATTTAATGAGAATTGGCTGTTGTCAATATTATTTTTCATAAACAACATATGAATAGATATTTAATAGTATTCAATAAATCTATTCAAATGAAAACCATACATTCATAATTAATTTTATACGATGTGTTATAGAGTGAATTTTTTTTATTAATGGCATTGCTTTTTTATTATAATGAATATATTCCTTGAATTTTACATATTAATCTAGTCAATGTGCATTTGCTTTTGTTTACAATGAATTTTTTTGAAAAATACGCAGCTACTCGTTGGTAATGACTATCGGTGAGGCATCTCAATGCGATTGAATATTAATTAAGAGAAAAAATATCTTGAAAAGTAATCATCACTAATGTGGCTTCGGACAATATAACATGCAGAGGTTAAAAAAAAATATATTCACTTCTTTATTAAAAAATCTTTTTTTTTTTATTTTTGTCACAAGCTTTCGCAAAGCAAAGAAAAACAATAGAAGGTATCTTTCATATGCATCTTAGACTACAATCATCTTAGTGAGTAACAATAGTGTTTAGAAACAATTGATACTATTGTGACAAAAACTGTGTTTGTAGGTATTCAAATTTATATCATTACTATGGACGGAATTAGGAGCATCTATAGTTCAAAAAAGTTATATAGTTTTATATTCATACTTAGAATGAATTTTTTTCTTTCAAGTACTTATTTAATAGAGCGAACTTGAAAAGTAGGTTATTCTTGAAAATTAATCGATTTAGTTCTACTTCATATATTGCATGATCAAAAGAAGAAAAACTTCAACGAAAATACTATCCATGAACATAAAAAATTTGCATTAAAATGATAAAATGGATAAAAAATAGATGTCTTTCAAATTTATTGATTAAAACGGATATTTTTATCAGTTTAATTCCATAATTTTGATTAAAAACCATATTCATTGCATTTGCTTCATTAAATATCCCTACAAATCAATGAATATGATAAAAATCAATTTTTATGTCCTCTCCATCCTTTATTAAAGCGTCATTTTTTACATGATTTCAAAAAAAATTCACAAAAGTCATGAAGCTATTTTTGAATTTTTTAGCTCATGCATACTTTCATTGAAAATAATCGTACAAACGAACAAGTGATACATTTTGACATTTAGAACTGTTATCGAGATGAATAAGATTGTTTTTTTTTCTCAATTAAAAGAAAGTTCATCTCACTTCAAACATTATCAGACAGCTTATCCTTTCTTTTCGTTTGTTGAGAAAATATCTTCTGGAGAGAAACTGCTTCCCAATGTATACTCTGTTGATCAATGAATAATTTATGGAACACTTTGGTTTATCGTTAACAGTTGTTTTTCATCATATAATATTTTGAGAAGTATTTGTTTTTGTAGATTCTAATTCATTGATGTAAGTAGTGACGAACAATGTGCTTAGGTCTGTTCATATTGTTGTGTTTCTTCGTTTTTACTGATGCAAAACACTTCAATGGAGGTACTATTGGATGGGCTCCTATTGATCCTTATGATAACTCCACTTCAGTTAAAATTTCTATTATACAGTCTTATTCATGGACATATCCATATATAAAATGTCTCAACAATGTGCCGAGCTCAACCAGTGGATTTAGTAGTGCCAACACTAATCTGACTTGTGTAGTTGATTGTTCAACTGATGGTGGTTATTCTAATGCTCCAATTGATATTCTCACCGATTGTACATCAGCTAGTTCGTCGATGAACATGTTGACAAGTGAACGATCAAAAAATATTAGTCTATCTGCTGATGCACATTTTTATCTAGCTTATAGAGGGAATGCTTGGGTAGCATTAAATTATCCTACTCAACAGGGTCTTGACTGGTCTATTGTAACACACATTGATCTTCGTAAACGATCAGATGGTTTCATTAATACTCCACCTGTTGCCAAAGTTGTTTCTCCACAATATGTAATTGTCAATAGGACAGTACAAATAAATATACCTGTTTCGGATGCCAATGTTGATGATGATGTACGTTGTCGATGGTCGACGTACACAACTGGATATCGAAGACGGAAACGATCTAACACGAAAGAACATAGCAAGCATCGATCTGATATTCATTTTTACAGCCAAGTCACTAGTGATAGAGAATCCATTCATATTAGAAACAGAAGAACACATTGTAGTAACTGTACCACGTCATGTGTCAGAGGTTGTCCTTGCGTCTGTCCTACTTGTGATTTCACATGCACTGGTTCGACATGTAATAAAACTGCAGGTTGCTATACGACAGTTGCGACAACCACAATCAATACAACTACTACAGAAACTCCAGGAACACCGAAATCGACTTCGACTTTTCCAATTCGTCAAGCAGTTGACGAATGTGCTGATATTTGTTATCCAAATGGTGTGCCTAATGATACAACTTTGTCCAATTGCACTATCACATTTACAGCCACTAAATCTGGTGTCTGGTACGCAGTTGCTATTCAGGTAAAGAGATTGCTATTCATTCATCATGAATTCTTCAACAACCGTCATAACATTATTTATTTTTATTAAGCAATTATGGCTAATATTATTATATTTCGATATGTGATCATATGATAATAGTATTCTACTCTTGTTGAATCGCTTTATTAATTAGAAGACCATACAGAATCAACCATAGCAGATACATTGTTTCTTAGCGGGATAGATGATTTATACTTTTCTATTAGGTACTAATCTCGAGAAAGAAAGATGTTATGAGTATAAAACATAAGATATCAAATTATTTATTACAAAATCTAATCTATATATATATAGTATAGAATGATGATTTCTTTCTCTCTAGGTTGAAGATTTTATTGATACAACAAGTATGACACCAATGAGTTCCGTACCTGTTCAATTTTTGATTTATGTTCAATCACAACCAGCTTGTTCAATAGAACCTATTATTTTTCCTCTAGATCGTTGTTTAGAAGTACAAGTTGGTGTCTCAATCAGCTTTAATCTATCTGCAATGAATTTATGTAATGCGAGTGTGGCTACACTTACTGGTATCATTGTTTCAAGTGGAATTACTGGTATGAATCGTGGTAATCTCACACGTTCATCAACAAATTCATCGATCTACTATGTCCTGTTCACTTGGACGCCACAGACGAATCAAGTTGGATTGCAGGAATTATGTACAATTGCATATACAAGGTAAAATTTTTCTTGACCAGATTTTCATGACTATAACCTAGAAAGAATTCTTAATGTTTCCGTTGTAGATCATTAACAGATTCAATAAGAATTCTTCAAGGATTTGCTTTTTTTTCCAGAGAAAACAATTAAATCCTGAACGAATATGAATAGTTTTTACGAAAAGATACACTACTTACTAAAAATAGATATTTAATGAGAAAATATTGTAGCAACTGAATTGAAATTAATATCATAATTTAATAATTTTTCAAATTCTCTTTCAGAATAAAAACACAAAAAAAAAAGACTTTTGTAGAACCAATCTTAGACTAATTTCAATAATCATTTACAAAAGTTCTACAAAAAAAAACAAGGCTTTATAAGATTTTGGCAAAATCTTTGTATTTGTTTATACTGAGCTCCAAATCATGATCAGGAAAAAGTTCTGGTGTTCTAGTGAAAACCTATGATGTTTCGGCACTAGATCCTTGACGGATTCTAAAAAATTCCTACAAAGATTCACATTTTTTTTGTCTCAATAACCTATGCAATCGTGCAGAAAGCATGTAACCAAGGAATTTCAAGATACTAGCAGATTTTGAAACAGGATTTCGTCGAGGTTCTGAGCATTTTATCATTAGATTTAAAATCGGGAATCATTTTAGGAAATCCAAAGTCTCGTAAGACATATAAAATCAGAAAATGTCAAAGATTTTGAGAAAAATAGATGTTGGGATGGAATCATGTTATTTTAATCCATACCTTCACGCTACTTTTGTATTCTTGTTAAGATCCTCCTCTCTGATTTAGCTAGTATTCTTGATTGAATTCTCGTTCCAGATTCAAGAACAGATCCTGACTAAATCTTGATAAAGTCTTCATAGC
>CAJNOL010001225.1:0-64279 GCA_905250125.1 Rotaria sordida | reverse complement strand
CAAAAAATCAAAGATCAAACTGAAAAACAACAGATAGGGAATGAACTCCGTCAAGCTTTGATCGATACTGAAGAGAAACTCAAGGAATCAGTGAAAAGATTCAATGAATTAGTTGAAATCGAAAATCTAATCAAGAATTATCAGTCTTCGTCCAATAGTTTGAAGACAATCACACAGCAAGTGACCAGTCTCAAAAACGATTATGAACAACTAATGAAAAAAATGAATTTGCTCATTAGAACTGAAAAAACATTGCAACATCTTCATTCTAAAGATTATGAAGCTTCATTAGAACAGACCAAAAGAGAATACCATAATGCTCAACAAACGACAAATGAACTCGGACAAACTCTGACCACAGACAAGGATTATTCTATTTTAGAAATGGAAATCACTCAATTAGAACGTGAAGCTCAACGTAATTGTGACTGTACAACTGATCACAAATGTTCTGGTTTTTGTCAAATCTGTCCGACGGAAGGTCGGCATGATCCAACATCTTGTATGTTCTCTGCTGGCCATTCAGGTGAACATAAATGTGATGCTGGTCATGTTTGTCAACAGCTTTGTCAAATCTGTCAACTTCGAGGTGATCCTCCTAATCCATGTCATTTTTCTTATGATCATCGAGATCCACCGCATCATCAGTGTGAACGTGTTCATCAATGTCCAAAGACATGTGCCATCTGCCCAGAACCATGTTCGATTTCATTGGATTTCCAAGGACATGATCAACATCGATGTTCAAGCACAGTGTGTTGGAAACCCTGTATATTCTCATGTGGAAAAGCATGTGTAACTATAGATCATTCCCATGATTCGACAACAGAACAAGTTCAATTTGTCAAAGAAGAACAAATACTATCGATGAAGAAACATCTCTGTGATCAGAGCCATTATTGTCTTGGTATTTGTGATACTCCAGGTATTTGTAAACAAGAATATAAAACTCAACAATGCACGTGGCGAACTGAATCGGGTGAAGAATTTCTCTATGATCATATTGAAGTGAATGCCATTCGAGTCAAATGTGGAATTCTCATTCCTGCATTACATTATTCGCATAATCAGAGTAACGAAAACCATTGCTGTAATGGACAACATACGTGTGAACAGCGATGTCCAGATTGTTATGCCTTCTGTCGACAATCATATGGGCATGACAATTTTCACCATACATTACATCGAAACAAAGATCAACATGTATTTACGAGTACTAATCCGTCAGAGCAGATCGAGATCCAACCGAATGATTCGAATGACAGTATCATCCGAAAATATAAGATTGGTGAATCATCTCAACCTGAGAACTGTTCTGTATCGTGCAAACGTCGTGGTCGAGGTCACTTTCATCTTGTGGAATGTCCTGGAGGAAATCAATGTTATGAGATCAAACTAGAAACAAAAGCTAAGCATTCGAATGAAGTGTATTATTATGGACCAGATCAGCCAAGCCCAAAGAAGTATGATCAGATCTTATGCTCGGCATATTGGTCTCTGATGAAATGGTCACCACCAGTGAATGATGCTGATCGAAAGTTGATTGACTCATGCAACTTCTTCTGCAGTGAACATGTTCAACGAGATAAAGGCCAGATTATCAAAGATTCATCGAAGGGCTTTTGTACGTTGGGCGCATGGCACCCTGGTCTACATGCTTTTGAATGTCAAAATGAACATCAAACTGAGGAAAGCTATGAAGGAGTTGATGTTTGTTTCGTCATTGATACTACAGGATCGATGGGTTCATACATTGAGCAAGTGAAAGCCACAATCACTCGTGTTATTAAAGAAAATGAAGTGAAACTGAGAGAAATGAGAGCAAGTGGTACCTTCCAATTTGCCATTGTTGATTATCGAGATCACCCACCAGAAGGAGATTATATCTTTCATCAATGTGACTTTACGAATCATCAAGCTGCAGTTGAATATATGAAAACATTAAGGGCTGATTCGGGAGGAGATGCACCTGAAGCTGTTTTGGATGCTCTTGATGCTGCGTGCGGTCTAAAATGGCGTGACAAAGCTGACCATCTTCTCTTTCATGTTTTGGATTCGCCACCTCACGGAAGAACTTACAGCTCTGGAGGTGATCGTTGGCCTGGTGGATGTCCGTGTGGAAAGACAGCAGAAGGCATCTTGAGCAAGATGAAGAAGAAGAAGATTGGTTACAATCTTTTACTTTGCTCTTCATCTTTAAACATGATGATTAACGAATTCCAGAGACACATCGAAGTGAGAACATTGAAATTCGGTGAAGCAATCACTTTTGAAAAGATCATTACTCAACGAGTTCATCAACAATTGGTTGATACAGAAATTACTTTCAAAAAATTTATTCCTTAAATCTTTCCATTTCAATGAAAAAAACTACTTATCCACTTTTCTCTATCTTGTGCCAATCTTCATCTTGAGGGTGTGGGTGGTTGTGGGGTGGGTGTCCAGTTCGACTGGGTATCCGGTCCGACTGGGCACCCAGTCCGACTGGGTACTGAGTCCTTTGATCTTTAGTCCATTAGTCGAGTAGTACTTTGTTCTTTTCTAGTATATTGTTATACAGAGATTCTTAGGCTGTTGAAGTACTGGTATAAACTATAACACTGAATCCATTGGCTAATCATATATATCTATATATCAATCGTTATAATTTAGAATACTATAAATAAATTTTATGTCTTCATGGTGTGGGTGTGGCTAAGGTGTAGGTGTTGGTGTGTGGATGTGGGTGTTGTTCGGATGGATGTGGGAGTGGATGCTGTTTGGATGTGGGAATGGTTAGAATGATAATAACGACACCCATATCAACGAGGTATGTTCAGATTTCCGAAAAAGGAAATTACAGAAATTTCCGAAGCTTCCATCAACTCGATAACTACATAGCAGAGCATATGAAAATCTTTTAGAAATTTTAGAAGTTTTAGAAATTTCTGTAATTTCGGAAATTTCGCTACGTATAGAATTTTGGAAATTTCAGAAATTTCGGAAATTATATAATTTTGGGGAATACCAAACAATTTAAAACACAAGTGCTTGAAATTTCCGAAACTTCCAAAATTTCCTTTTTCGGAAGTCTGAACACTGCTGATATCAACATCAAACCCACACCCACACCCACACCCTTAGAAAAGAGACAAGTACTGATCGATTAGCGGAATAAACGTCAAATGACTAAGTACCCAGTCGTGACTGGGTGTCCAGTCGGACTGAGTATCCAGTCCGACTGGGACCAGTTACTGGCCCTGGTGCACTCCTAGTGTCACACAGTGTGGGCGCAGATAAGGAGTATGGATGTGGGTGCGGATGTGAAGTGCGGATGTGGGTGCGGATATGAGTGTGGGTGTGGATGTTAAAGAAAAAGTTTCAATTACCCACACCTACATATGTCAGTGAGCCTGGGACCCGATCGTGCTGCCACGGACATCAGAACAGTTCCTGGCCGGGCTTTTAGAGTCTACCCGGAAGTCCTTCCTATAAGACGAAACCCTGATCTCAATTGGACAGAACTCACTCTCCTCCCTCAACCCTACTAACACTCACTTATCTAAGACTCATCCTATGTTCAACTCAAAGGAGAAAAAACGAAAAAGAAATAATTATTCACCGATCGATGTTGAATGATGACACCTGAAAAGAAAAAAAAATAATCTATAACATATGTGGAAAAAGAAAAAACAACTTACATGATTTTTGTCGACTTATTTTTAATTTTGATTTTCTAAAATGAAAAAAGAAAAACAATAATATAAAAAGATCATAAGAGGACTTACCACCCCTGTGTATGATCCAATAACGAGAGGGAAAAAAAGAAAAAAATAATTAAAACAAAAACCTGTATGTTTTGGGTGTGGGTATGGATGTGTGGGTGTGGGTGGAGTGTGCGTGTGGGTGTTTTCCTTATCCTCAAAGTGCTTGAGCACCCACTCCCATATCCACACCCACATCCACACTCACACCCATACCCACACCCATACGCACACTCACACCCACACCAACACCCACACCCCTGGATTCAATCATTGAAACTCATTTTTTTCAGTTTCTAACAGTAGACAATATCTTTTGTGCTGACTCTGGTCCCGAAAATCAAAGACTTGAACTTTGAATATTGTCTTAAATCGACACCCTAGTGAAACATCTTGTAAGCAAGATCTTGGCCAAGATACAAGGTACAGAAAAGTGAATAGATCTTGAAAATTTAGATATAAGATAATCACATTATCTTGTACCAAGATCTGTGATTAGATCTTAGGTACAGATTAGAAAGGTCTTGGTAACAGATGTTCAATATCTTTAGTTTGATATCTTGTCTTTTATGATCTTTTTTTACTGATCTGTGATACAGATAATTATATCTTGGATACTGATAATAAAGATTTTCAAGATCTTCAGTCAATATCTTGCTGTCTAGTATTTTTTTTAATACTGAAAAATATCTGTCTGTACATATAGTGTAAGTTTAGTTTCCATCAAAAATGGTACAACAAAAAAACGAACTACAAGAATAAAAGAAATTGTATAGTTCACATGAGTAAATTTTAGAAGTTTAAAAATATGTTTATTTATACAAATTCAAACGAAGTAAAAACTCCAGCTAAAAAAAAACTAGTTTCGTCTTCTACTCTTAATATTTGTGTCTAATTTTTTTTGTAATGACTAAACTTTATGTTGTGAATTGGTTTTTTTGTGCCTTATTATTCACAGCTGTTGGAGAATATGCGATTGCTATCACTGATACTATGTTATCATTCGACCTTGATTTTTATTTAACGGCATCAGATGGCAATTGTGACATTAGATCGATGATCATGTAAATAAAAAATCTTTGTTTGATCAGTTAAACACTTATATATAAAAAACTAGAAGAAAAAAAATAGTTTAAGTATTTCTGATTTCTTTATTATCTTAGAATAATTATCATAGAAAAAAGTAAGTCAAAGATTTATCTAAATTAAAGTTCTCAATAACACTAAAATCTGAAAAATCTTTCATTTTATTGTTATTCAATAAAAATCCTATCCTTAGAGAATTTGAATTCGAAACGATCCTGTATCGTAACCTGACATTAGTCATGTTCTCATAAAACATCTATCTATCATAAATATACATTAGATTAGTCAAAAAAAACTTTGTTTAGCTGTCTTTTTCTTCTCTCGTCGTTCTTTATAACATCAACTAGAAGCCTCTGTGAAGAGTCGAACTTTAAGATTTTAGGAAAAATTGATTTAATAAAAAGTTTGGATTAGCATTTGCTTTATTAAATATAAAAAATAAATTACTAAACTTATAAACTCACAAAAACAAACATATAAAAATTATGAAAAGATTTCTCGATAAACAACATTGTCTATTACAGTTTGTCCATTATTCGTTTTGTCCTGTCTAGTGGTATCTTTTACTTGAACTTTTAAACAATTAGATTCTGTTGTTCTTGAACGTTCTGTATAAAACTAACTATGAGAAAAGCAGGGTTTTGGAAGATAGAGACCAACTTTATCAAAAGTATAACCTTGAGACTTATTTATTGTCATTGCATATGCAAGACGAACTGGATACTGATGTCTAATGAAATTGAATGGAAGTGCTGGATCATTCGATGTATCTAGAGAAATTCTAGGAATACAATGAATAGTTCCAGAAAATGCACCAGTGATAATTTCCAAATGAAGCACTTTTTGACGAAAGGCTCTAACAATTATTCTAGTCCCATTGTATAATCCTTTGTCTACCAATAGATTTCTCAAAAGCATTACTATACAACTTATTTTTAAATTTAATTTATATAGTGATAATCCAGATGGATTCAAAGTATTTAGAAATTCTACCAGAATATTGACTTGTAAATCATGATCGTCTACATCGTCATTTTTTTTACATAGTCTATCACTCAAAAACTCATTTGTTCAACATTTTAAAAATTTATCATATATGTTCATTAATTAATCGGACATCTTCGTTACTTGAACAGAGAATTGAACATCGTGAAAATTTTTCAACATCTGTACAGGAAAAACTATTATCAAAAATATCGATAACTCTGTCATTAGATATTAAAGAAATTGAAACTTCAACTGAAAATTGAGTTTTAGATGTTGGTAGTGAAGGTATCATCCCATCACCGATATCTAAAAACCATTTGAAAAAATCAGAGTCTGTGATAGCTCTCATATAGGAAAATTTTCAGGTCCATTCTGAAGAGAGCGATCAGATAGTTTGTCATTGTAACAGCGCATACTATTGAATTCATTTTTAAAATGAATTACTTCACAATACTGACATTCAATATTCAAAGTACTAAGATAATGGGGAAGTAGATAAACAAAAGTTGGAGATCCAAAACTAGCCGATTTAATATATCTTTCTAAAGTTCTTTGATGTCGGTTATTGACTCGATCATTAATAACTTGTCCATTTTCGGCATAATTTCTGAGTCTTTGATCCCGATTTTGTAAATAATATTCAGGATTTCAAGCCGATTTTTACTTCTTTCTTCCAAAATTGCTTCACGATTTTCTGCATAATGTAATCTGTTTTGAGCCTTAATTATTTTACCGTATCTTTCACAGTGTGTCTTCATATATACTTTTCATTTTTGTTGTTTATCTGCCATTTAAAAGAAAATGCAAAAGTGATGATTTATTCTTTTCTTGTATTAATTCTGTTTTCTATTTCTCTTAATCTGTGTGCTGTAAAAACCAAACAGATAGTCGTCGGTTAGTAACAAAATTAATTAATTAATTAAACTTTTATAATGTGTTGCTGCTGCGCGAGTAGAAAGAGAAAGCAAAATAAAAAAATAAAATATGACTGACACATATGTATATGTGTCGGAACTGACTTTAGAATTCAGTTTCCTTTAAAAGACAACTAGTTGACTTTAAAATCCAACCTCGCTAAAGGTATATTGAGTCGTATCCTTTTAAATTACACTCATTATTCGCACAATAACAAATGACTGTAACGATACCCTATCTGAAGCACATTTTCATACTATTTTTCGTTCTGTCATCAATTCGTAAGCAAAAAGAAACCATCCCAGTCATAATATTTTGTTAATAATCGTTTTGTTAGAAACCATAACAGATATTTTTGAAATCAAACACTTTATTTAATTGTGATGTTTCAAATCCATACATCATTTTTCGTTTTGCTTCTATATAGAATGTTCCAAAAGTTCGTGCGAAAAGTAAATTTGAATATTTCCATTATTTGTCAAGCTTAATCAACTGATTTTTTTTTCAAATGATAGATACTGGTGTGGAGTTTTTTTTTGATACAGATAAAGTTCACAAATACTGTTCAAAGTTATTAGTTTCAGCTGATGTACAAAAAGCACCCATTTTTCGGTTTTCAAAAAAATCGCTAAGCAGTGTTTCTCTTTTAATGCTTTAGTTTCTTGTATTTCATGAGATGTTTACATCGACCAGATCCTTTGCTATCGTTTTCATGGATTTATTTTGGTATGTCACTACAAAAAGAAGCCTAATGGTGTCAAGTTCGATATTCATGAAACCGTTTTGTGTTTCAGAACGATGACTCGTGAGAACTGGACACCATTAGGCTTCTTTTTGTAGTGACATACCAAAAGAAATGCATGAAAATGATAGCAAAGGATCTGGTCGATCTAAACATCTCATGAAATACAAGAAACTAAAGCATTAGAAGAGAAACGCTGCCTAGAGATCCTTCGGAAACCGAAAAATAGATACTTTTTGTACATCAGCTGAAACTAATAACTTTGAACAGTATTTGTGAACTTTGTCTGTATCAAAAAAAAAACTCCACACCAGTATCTATCATTTGAAAAAAAAATCAGTTGATCAAGCTTGACAAATAATGGAGATATTCAAATTTACTTTTCGTACGAACTTTTGGAACGCCCTGTATATTATTTCTTACACTTACAACAAATAAATTTTAGCTTGTTTCATTTGTCTTCGATTGCAATTCATTCAACTGAATCACGTTAGCAAATTAATCAAGTTGATATGAAATAAATGTAAAAAGTGCATTTTAAGCTGTCAATGATGCATGTAGTTTATTATGAGTGTAATTTTGCGCAGTCTATCTAACATAATTTATTTTTAAATAAAATTACAATTTATATAATGAAATTTCGTACATAATTAAGGTAAGAATTTATCCGAGGATAGTTTGTTGATTATAGATTGATTTATTTTAGTTTATTGATGATAATAATATCAAATTGATTAAATCGGGTTTTTTTAAATAAAATAATTCTTTTTGTTAGAATATAATTGATCCTCTATTTATTTTTTTTTCTTAATTATATTAGATTATTGAATTGAAATCTTATTATAATTAGATTTTGTTGTTAATATATTTTTCAACAAATTATTTTACTAATTTATAGTTATGTTTTTATTGGCAAAGCAACATAAACGTTCAAAATTTATCACAGTGACTTGTTGTTTACATACAATAATTTTGTTTCTTCTCATTATCTTTATAATATGGAAACTACCAAGTTACTTTATTCAGTCTTCATGTGTTACTTCATCAGCATTAAATTTGATCCATGCATCGTTCAAAGATGAACTAATTAATGAACATTTAGCAAGTTATTCATTGATGTACAATAATGAATCACGTGTATGTAATAGAGAGAAACCATTAAATAGAGCACAAGAACGTGATTTTTCTGCTATATCTAAATTACTTATAACACTTCGTGAACAAATTGTACCTTATCCAAATGAATATTTTCATGGTCGAGGTATTGTTCTGACTGTTGGACAACATCAATTAAAATTTGCAAAAGTTAATTTAAAAATGATTGAACATAGTGGTACCCAATTAGATATTCAGGTAAATATAATTCGATCTAGATATACATTAAAAAAAAGAGTTTTTTTTTTTCATTTGTTTTAAAAAATGATTAAAGAATTAATAAACGATCGATCTAGTACTTAAATCACAAGTTTGATATGATAAATAATCAAATTGAATTTTATATATTTGATGTAACAAAATATTGAGAACGATCTTTATACTAAAGAAATAGATTATACATAGGTTTTGATCAAGAAACAAAAAAAAACACATTCACAAATTTATAACTATTCACGTAAAGTTAATTAAAAAATGAAATTAACTTTTTGAAATCAAAAGCAACTTTGAATTTAGAGAAGAATAATCTTAACTATTTAATTTTTTCTCGTAGATATTAAGCAATATATATATGTTTATTTATTTATCTATTATTTAATCCTGGTTGCTAAGATCTGTAATGGGATGAGGCGGAAGGAGGATCTGCCAAAACTTGAACTTAAAACTTACACTCACTATATTGTCTTCGAAAATATATGTTCATTCCACAAAAAAACAGTAAATGATTAATGCATTTGATTTATTGGAACAACTGTGAAACTGTTTTTGATGACACTTACGCAGACAGACATGATGATTTTTCTACTAGGTTTATAGAACAAGGGAATAAATTACTTTGCTTTTCTGTTTATATTAGTTTTTACATGACCATAAAATGTATGAGACAAAGGAAAGAATTGTTACCTTTCTATACTTCAACACTTCTAAAAGATCATATTTGACAAAAATGTCTCAGAAACTTGAAATTTTGCTTAAATAATAAGCAACAACTCGTGTTTTTGTCAAAGCTATGATAGAGACTTATGTCGACAAAAAAAAATTGGATACTTTGTTCCTTTTTTTGTATAAAACTAGTACAAAATTTCATATGTCACTCTATTTGGGTATTATATAATTAATACAAAAAATTATTAAAAACCTATATCTAACATGTCTTAATATCACTCTATAGAATATTTTACATAGGGACTGATATAAACTGCTTTGGTGTATTAAACTCTCAGTTCACAAAAACTAAACCATATATATGATTTGTATGTTTTTGTTTTCGATGATTTAATTTGATAGTGATCAGAATTTTTCTGTTTTACATGTTGACCCTAAATGCAGTTGCACTTATAAGTTTTATGTATGAATCATAGTTTCATGAGGTTTCGATTATTATCCTCAATCATTGCAGAAGAATAGAGGAAAGTACTGCCATCAAACAAATTCTAAAACAGATTTCATCTTTTAGATATGGTATTCATTCAGTCAAATTTCAGAAGCAATAATGATGGAATTGCTTAATAATTCAGCTAAACTCAACTTAAGTATATGTTGTTTTGACACAGCTCAATGTAAAACTCGTACAGAAACTTGGCAACTTGATCCTGCTCATGTCTACAAACCTGGTGTAAGCAAACTGAAGAAATCTTTTCCTTTTAAACCTGCAGCAATTATTAGTGCAACTTTTGCTGAAGTACTATTTCTTGATTGTGATGCATATATCACACGAGATCCAATAGATCTTTTTCTTTTCGATCCAATGTATCTCAAGTTTGGTGCTCTTTTTTTTCCTGATTCTTATCAAAGTCGACAACATCCAACTGTATGGAATTTATTTAATACAACTTGTGGTGAACATGAATATGAACTTGATAGTGCAACAATATTAGTTGACAAAAAACGTGTTTGGAATGGACTTTATATGACAAAATTGATGAATGATAATCATAAACTATTCTATAAAGTAACTGTTTATTAATGATATTCATTAGAATAGATTTGTATTTTCTTTTATTGTAGTATGTTACAGATGGAGACAAAGATACATTTCGATTCGGTTTTCGTTATATGGATGTAAAATATTATATAGTGATGATACCATGTTCTGTAGGTTATCAAGTATTCTATTCTTGATGTCAAAACATGATGTACCTCGATTCTTTTAAAGTATCTCGAGAACGAAAGCAGCTAGAAACCTGTGATATTTACAATTCGAAAGAGAAATGTGGGAAACCTGAATTTTTGCTGAATTATTTAAACTATATGTTGGTCAAGGTCATGAGTTTTTCTCTTAGATTTTGATCAGAAATGTTCAAAAAATTTTCTTCACTAACTATAATTTCTACTTTAAGGAATCGATAATGATGACATTTCTTTCTCGATCTATGCAAGATCGACTCTTCTAGCTTATTCTATTCAAAAGTTCTAAGTATTTTACTCGAAATCTAGCAATCGAACAACTGGTTACTCTAAACTGTATTGAGTTTAATGTTTTCATCTACGCAGAATTCAATGTTAGTATTTATTGTTTATGTTAATATGATCGTAAGTTGTTAGATCACACGGCTTTTGTAACTCAGTCTATACAAAGCTTTTAACATTAGATAAAGCATTTTAAAAATCTTGTCTTTATAACGGTAGATCGTTTCAAAACTAAACACAAATATTACCATTGAGCTCAGCATAGACGAAAAACATCAAAATTCATACAGTTTAGAGTGATCAATGATCAGTTGACCGATTTGAAGATTTCGAGCAAAATGCTTATAACTCCAAATGGAATAAGTTAGAAGGCTCAGTCTTGCATAGATCGACGGAAAAATATTATCGCTATCGAAAATGCCGAGGTGTATTATATTTTGACGCCGACAATAATTATTTTTTCTGATTTAAACTAAGTTTTTTCTTATTATTATTAGACGGGTTCATTTGATGGTATTCATTTTTGTGGTTGGACTATTTGTAAGACAGATAGTCTTGCACAACATATTTACGTTAAGTACGAATATTGTATACAGCATGATCTATAAGTAGCGTTCTGAAAAAAAATTTCAATACCTCCACTCTATTTTTATCAATCAGACTGATTTTTTTCTCAGTGATAGAGGACTGTTCAAGTTTTTTATTCATAAGGAAACTGTTAAATAGATGCTGTTTTGAACTAGCACTATTGACTTCAATGAAAAAATATACTATTAATCCAAAATATCTTACCTTGCAATCTCAACCATTCTGAAAGCTAGGTGTCTGAAACTTTTAGCATATATACTACCATAGAAATGTAGGTTAATGAGACCAGTCTGACCTTGACTGTTTCAATTGAAGAGGGGTTATAATTTACAACAATTCTTCTTACTGTGAGCTCTATGACTTCACAAGAGAAGAAGTTTATGACTCGGCCAACCTCTCATTATGTAGTCCTTCAACATGGCTATTTATACTATAAATTTCATCGAATTTCATCTAAGCGTTCAAAAGCTGTGAATATTTTACATAATGATAGGTTGGCCGAGTCATAAGCTTCTTCTCTTGTGAAGTTATAGAACTCACAGTAAGAAGAATTATTGTACATTATAAACTCCTCTTCAATTGAAACAACCAAGGTCAGACTGATATCATTAACCTACATTTCTATGGTTGTATATATGCTAAAAATATCAGACGTCTAATCCTCAGAATGGCTGAGATTCCAAGGTAAGATACTTTGGATTAATAGTACGTTTCTTCATTGAAGTCAATAGTGAGAGTCTGATTGATAAAAGCAGAGTGGAGATATTGAAATTTTTTATCGGAAAGCTACTTATGGATCACTCCATATTTGTCTTTTTGCATATTCTTCTTAATGTTTTCATTTGATTTAGTCATGTTCATATGTTCAAACATGTTGGTATTAGTTATTCACCAGCTGACCTCGATTATACTCGCATTGCTCTTGGCGATCCAAATAACAATTCATTTTCTTTTATTCAATGTCGATCGATCGAAATATCCAAAGTTTGTTTTCATATTGGAAGAAAGCCTTATCCACAATTTATTAATAATCGATGTTATAGTGGTGGAATTCAATCAGAAGAATTTGAGTATCATCAATATACACTGGATGAACCATTGTTATCTCAAGAATCAAAAAAGAATCAAATATTAATAAGCAAAACAAATAATTTGATGCCTCATTTTGTTGATAATTTACTGAAATATATCCAATAAATATTCATTTTTCAAATACACAAAATAAAATCGAACAGACAATCAGTCAATCATATAAAGATTAGATAAACAATTTACAAATATGTCTATTAATTTTAAGTTTAAAGTATCTGAAGGACGCCGCCGGATAAGAGTCCAAATCTGCCAACCCGTACAACAAAATTACATTTATGCTTTTCTAAAAGGCTGTATGTTATTTAGAGTCCTACCAAAGTATGAAATTCCCTGCCTTAGTCCCATCTCATGAACTGTTTTTTATCCTTGCGCTGTCTTATCCTGCCTCATACTGGGAGACTCATATCCTAGTACTACAATACACTCTAAAACAATATGTTCTTTTACCAACCTGTGCCCAAGGAAGGGCTTTTTAGATTTCATACGCTGCTGCTCAACTTTAAAAATCTTAACAATCAGTACATTGAAGTACAAGACACACAGAAGTTTCATGCAGAACCAGAAATATTCTTTCCTTGTACACAAGCTCGATAAAAGAGCGTATTTTTTTAGAGTGAATTGTAGTACTAGGATACGAGTCTCCCAGCGTGAGGTAGGATAGGACACAGCAAGGATAAAAAATAGTTCATGAGATGGGACTAAGGCAGGGAACTTCATACTTTGGTAGGATTCTAATTAATATACAGCCTTTTAGAAAAGCATGAGTGTAATTTTCTTATATGGGGTGACAGATTTGGACCCTTATCCGGCGGGATCCTTTCTGGATGAACGGTGACGAGGGAAAGCCTCTTACTGTCTAATCGCTCTTTTCACGAAATCTAGTGGATTATAGATGATCTACCATGCTGATTCCGAATATCAATATAATAGTGACAGCGAGAGGTTCAGGTATTTGTTTTCTATAAAACCAGTTTTTCATAGGGAAAAAAATTTTTCTTCAAAAACTTTTTTGATCCATTCTGATTGAAAAGCACGTTGAGTTGAGTATAAAACACTATTTTTTCGTGTTGGGAAACTATTAGCGAGATCACCAGAAGCCTAGTTCTTTCATTTCCCTTCTGATTTTCACAGAAAAACAATATTCTTCTCTTTTCCTTCCTTTTCCCAAGAAATACGTTTGAAAAACAAGTGTCACTCTTACTCAGAGTGGATGTCCATGGTCAGACGAACCTTGCATATCCACACTCTGCTTTCAATTTTCTGTCAATTAGTTTTAGTTGACGGGGGAGAGAAGTGTTTGCAATCAAAATTTATTCTCTTTGACAACTACATATATTTTATATCTTTGCATAGAATTCCAGTTGACCTTTCCAGCAATGTGGCTTTTTGCCACTGCAACGAACCCACGAAGAATTACAAGGGCATACATTATTGGTCAAATTTTGAGTTAAACCATGAAAACGTATTTTGTTATTGCATTAAAAAGTTAAATTACTCAATACAGTGTTCCACACCAGTAAATAGAGTTTTGAATGATCATCAAATAGGTCTGACGCACTGTCTGTCAAAATAAGTATTTCATTCACTTTGGACCCAATAATTGTTAAACTCCTGTTTGTAGTGTCTGATCAGTAAATCTTATGGATCTATATACTTGATTATTGTGCATAGAACTCGAAGATGATTATGGGATGTGGGTGTGAGTTATTATGTCATCAGCCCACGCCTACATCTAACAACCGTAGAATCAATCACCTAAAAAAACTTTCAAAACTTCACATTAACCAGATGTTTCTCATCAGCTCAGCAAGCATTTTAGCACACACTAACTGATATTTTGATTGTAGTATATACTTTAGGAAGCGATAGACTATTGAAACCAGTCGAAGTGATATTCTTCGTAAATATGCTTTGCTACAATAAATTCACTGGATCATGAACATGCATTGACAGACTGTTGAAACTGATGTTAAAAATTAATATAACGATAATAATAGACAGAATAATAACATAGTCGATTATGGTGCTCATATTAGTTGTGTATGATGTAGCTTCATAATTCAGTTAGTGGCAAAAACAACGAAGTCTACTGGCTAAGTAGTTACAGCAACTTGCCTTCTTACGTAATAATAAGCAGATGTCGCACAGTACGTAGCTTTCGTTTAAGTGGCATGAAATGCAACTTTCTTTTGCTCAAAAATGTTCTTATGTCACGTAGAAAATCGTATCCGAGGACTACAGATTTTTTTTAATAAGAAATTTGTTTTCGCAAAAAACACTTTGGGAAGTTCCGTCCGTATTTTTTCGAAGAATTTCTTTTTTAAATATTTGGAGCTTTATATCCTTTGACGTAGCTTAATGCGAAAATTCTAGATATCCTCTTAATTTTTCTTCAACGTATAATATGAAGACCTAAAGCAAAACTTTCTACTGGAAACTGTGGTTCTTCAAAGATCTGTAGAATCGCCTAGAAAACATTTCCTGAATTGGCACTAATACCGGTGTCATAACACATATATAGGAGAATCTAGTAAAAGTTTGAGATCGATCGAATGTTATATCTTGAAAGTGTTTATAGTATACGGAATGGCAGGTTTTCTGATATGCTTTTGATTTAGAGATTCTTTGCTTTCTATACTATTTTAAATTGAATTTGGATCATTCTTATTTAACATGAAGCCCACAACTGAGTAGGTTTTTTGGGATATTGTTTGCTTGCCGAATATAGTGTCATATTGAAGAACAGTGTGACTTTTTTTTTTGTTTATATGAATGATTTTGTATTGTACATCGGCCGATAAAAATCAACCACTTAAGTACCAAGCTGGATTCTTGACCGGGCAGAACTAATGAAAATTAATATCAATAAGAGAAGAGAAAAGAACAATATGTGCTTGCAGATCTGTACTGTCAATTCTTATTCGTTTCGTTGATATCAATCGATGACATCTATCTACAGTTTTTGCTATAGAATTTTGCCATTGTATAAAAACTGAAAGCTTAATACTAAAAAAAATCATATCTTCCATCTACGAATATGCTTCTAAGAACTAAACTTTTTTAAAATTCTTATATCTTCTACTGATGTTTATTGACATTGACTCATTTTGTAATTACACGTGTCCATACATTTACATCATATATTCACTTTTTTCATCCTTGTCCCACCTTTTCAAACATAAATAACACATTTCTTAGCATTAACATATTCAATACATGGCACAGACAATGGTGAAAGGTCGAGCAACATGTTCTATATGTGGAAAAGAAAAAATCGCGTATAAATGTGGAGGATGTTCACGAGATTATTGTTTCAATCATTTAGAAGAACATCGTCAAACACTTGGTAAACAATTCGATGAAATTGAAAATGATCGTGATCAGTTTCACCGAGCACTTGTTGAACGAAAAGAAGTTCAAAAACCATTTCCATTGATACAGCAAGTTGATAAATGGGAGGAAGATTCAATTAAGAAAATTAAACAAACAGCAGAAGAATGTAGACAAACATTAATTGAACATAAAAACAAACATTTTATTGAAATAGAAAAAAAGCTATCTCAATTAACTGAACAATTAAAACAAAATCGTCAAGAAAATGACTTTAATGAAATTGATTTAGACGGATTCAAAATGAAATTAACAAAACTAACAGAAGAACTTGATCAACAATCAAATATTAGGATTCAACAAGATTCTACATCATTTATAAATAAACTTTCAGTTATTGTATTACCTGAAATTCTTCAAGAAAATAACTTTAATGAAACTGATTCAAACCAAATTACAACAAAATTAACAGAAAAACTTGATCAACCTCGAAATATTTCGATTCAAAAAGGTTCTACATCATTCATAAACAAGAGTCCAGTCATTGTATCATCTGGTAATTGTGACTTGATATCTAAATTGATGAGAGAATGTATTTATAAAAGGACATGACAGTTTTCCAAAAATTTGGACTGAAACTGAGTACGAAAAGCTACTAAATTAATATAAATTTATGATATTAATCTACATATTTCATAAGAAAAATAATATTTATTAGATGAGATATACTCGACCTGCATGAATTCTGAAACCTTGTAGATTTTTGAATCCACACATCTATCAAATAATAACCAGACATAAATCATGAGCGTATAGAGAATCGAAGGTACTCTCGGAACTCAATGAATCTAAGAAATCAAAAGAACTGTCAGAACTTAAGCAATCTCGAAATCCGAAGAAATCAAAGAACACTTATAACTTAAAGTACTATTGGAACACAGTGAGCTGAAAGCATTTGTAGAAACCAACCATATACACTACTAATTTTGTTTAGCCAACGAAATAAAATTGATAGAAATACTAACACATTTTGCGCTGATTAATTTGTTAACATATAAATATCAATAATTCGAAGTAATTGATTCCGAATAAAATATGTTTCGAGTATTCTGTAAACGAAAAGAATAGGATTTAGAAATGAAAATTCACACGTAGGTGTCTGTCTGTAATAT
Organism: Rotaria sordida; assembly: GCA_905250125.1. Lineage (NCBI taxonomy): Eukaryota > Metazoa > Rotifera > Eurotatoria > Philodinida > Philodinidae > Rotaria > Rotaria sordida. Next base: position 47,060 of record CAJNOL010001225.1, on the reverse strand, counting down.
AGTACAAATATCCATACAATGACTAATAAACCTTGAGATCGACCACATATTTTATAGTTCGATTGATTCAGAGTGAAACTGATTGTAATTACAGGGTGTCCCAAAAGTCATTTTACACTTCATATTGTGCACATTGCACATGTTTGAAGACTATATATAATTATTCATTAATTATAATTTATAAATCATTGTTTACTGTCTGTAAGACGTCTCGAACGTGACTTTGACAATAATTAATGATTTATGAATAATGAATAATGAAAAACAATTTTCATATGGGTCAAAATGTGTACAGTGCCAAGTGTAAAGTGACTTTTTACAAAAATGATTTCTACAAAACGGAACTCAACGATCACTTCCGTAATTTATCAAAGCATTGTAATAAATTAATCATTATGACGATCACATGTTTAATTAGATTACGCAGTTCTGATACTTGTATCAAACAACATCGGAGATCAGATAAATTTCTTAACAAACCGAATAAACAAGATGTATTCTTCGATAACCTAGTTTCATGAAGATTGTCATTCATTAATAAGAACTTTTGAGAAGTAAATTAATCGCTAATCAATTTCGAAGAGTCAGAGAGACTGTTATTCGTAGTTTATACCATTGATTTACATGATAGATGATCATCTGTCAGTTGTTTATCACTTTCTACTTTTATCATTTCTTTTCTTTTTGTTTGTGCTTCTCATTCGCTTCCGTTTGAATCTATCTATAGAACTACTGGTGTATTGTGTCCAATAGCTAGCTCTGACTCACTTTTATCTTCCTCTCCTGCTTATGCTGTTTGTCATCCTTGAAAATATGAAGGGAGCAGAGATGAATATTAATATGCTATCATAGTTTTGTCTATTGTTAACAATACTTCATTTCAATAGTAGTCATCCCACTTCATAGAGTTGGCACTACACTACCCTTGTGCATGGAGGATAAACATCATTGCACAGAAGAGATGATTCTTTTTAATTGTTGCCTATATGAAACTTAACGTGCATAGAATTCCCCTGAAAAAACATGCTTCCAGACCAAATAACTTTAGTAGAAATGACCATGCAATACTTATGTTACAATGAGCTGAGTAGTCACCACAGAATGAGGGTCTAGATGTGGTGTGAGGGTGTGATTCTGTGTTGGGAGTTATGTTATAAGAAAAGTCACATCCACACTCAGTTATATTTTGGTTGTATTTTAAAACCAACCCGAGCTTTCTAGCATTCGAAATGGTAGAGAAATTCTGGACGCACGAACATCTATACTTTGATCAATAGCTTTAAGCTAACTCTTCGTAGACTCAATTTATCGAACTGAAATTTTTTCTTTGAGATGTCTAACTCGAGATACTCCTCCTCTGAAAATTTCATCGAGATTGGATGCTGAAAAACAACATTTTTGAGGATTCCTTAACTTTAACATTTGAAGTTTTAAGAATCAATTTAACTTTACCTGTTAAAGCATAGCTAAAGTGCCATCCCGAGTATAGATTGTATTAGAGGTTATCATAGGATTCTATTAATACTTGATTCATGTACCAACAATCACACCAAGAATATACTGGTATTTGTTCCCTTTTCTGAAAGAAAAGCAAGGGGGAACAAGCGTACTTCCTCGTACTTCTCTGTAGTTCTTTGTACTTCTTGGTACTTCTCTATACTTTTCGGTACTTCTGTACTTCTGAAGTACAGAAGTACGCTTGTTCCCCCTTGTCTTACCGTCAATACTGATGAGCCATCAATGAGTCAGTAACGAGGATACGTAGGTGTGTGAGAGTCGGAGTCCACCTTTTTCTCACCCACAATGCACATCCACATCCTCAAACGTTCGATTTCATTCAACAGAATGAGTAAGAGATAAATATCGTTTCAGTGACAATGGATATCACATTTGCTGATATTCCTAATGCCTCAGTGGAAAGCACTGATTTTCCTGAGAATTACAAAAGTTTTAAATGGAACGGTTTTTATTGCATTCACGAGCAAGTTGCGAAAAAAGATTGCCCGAAGAGTGGCTACATGCTTGTCTTCATGCAGGATGGTAGTCCGTACGTCGCTTACTGTTCTTCTGCATCAATTACTGCTGAGCATCCAAATAAAACATTCGATATCATCTCACTCAAAGCATGTGCCGCTTGGAACGACAACTTGAAACTAATCATTACAGGACATACGAACCCCGAACAGATGCATATACATGCGACAACGCTTTTTTATGGAGAACAGCAGCACATTAATCTACAATGGACTGGCATCAACAAGTTAGAATTTCAAACGGCCGGTGGAACTCAGCATCCTGGAGCCAACCCAGGTGACCATACAATGATACTGACTTGTCTAACTATTAGCGAATCGTACTGAGTGATGCATCACACTTACATTGATCAGATAACATGAAACATTCCATAAGCTTTTGATTCAATTCTAATTATAAGTAAACTCCCATTCGATGCGAGACATCTTCACAATCGGATGATTACAATTTGCATTTTCTTGCTGAACATCACTATACGATTCAAATCTCGGAAGCGAACGGAACGGTGACATAAAAAAAGAATTCCTATGACTATGCATTTGGGTGGGTGGAGATGTGGGCTGTGAATATGCGAGTGGATGTAAGGTGTGGAAGCTAGTATGGGTATTGAACAGTGTGTGAGGTGTGAGTGTGGGGCTGTGGGTATGTATCTTCTCGGAACCGATATCCACACTCACACCCTCAATCCTTCAATATACCAGAAGGATAGCTCGAATCGAGTATCAAAGTACTTGCCGTGAAAAAATCTTGCATCCTATATATGATTATGATGAGTTCAGTTTGAAAAGTGCTATGAGCCAAATTACGTTCTTATACGTCCCTGTCCTTTATTATAATTCAATTCATTACTCTACACATTATGGCTTTTGTTAATCCCGGTTAGTTAAATATTTTGTGGAAGTGCAACTGATTATTTCGATTTACTTCTGAAGTTCAACTGAAAACTGAATCAGTAAAAGTAAAATTATTTAAATCGTTAGAGAGCGTATTTAGACAACTCTGTTTAGTGCTAATAAAAAATCAAAAGACTAAATTAGATTCTCGGTTATCATTCATTCAGTGCTGAGTTCTTATCAGAGTATAAGTATGGATCTTCTGTTAATCCTTGTCCGTTTGTACAAAAGTGTTTTGTTGACTAATTGAAATATCTAAAGTTGTTAGGATATTATTCCTGCAAAACAACTTATGCTTTGCAAAAGCTTCTCGAAGATTATTATTGAATGTTTTAATTGAGCTATCATCGATAGCAATATGATGAAAGTTAAAAAGAATAAAGTCGTTGTATGTTTTTAATTATCATTATTGAAGACAATGCCGAGAAAATTTTGTACTTAATAACAGTTTGTAAACAAGTAATTCACTATAGACACATGCTTGTTCATTGATTGATTCTTTGAAAATAAAACTTTTTTTGTTCATCCACAGGTATTATTGAGCAAACGAGGACACCCTCGATATGAATCTACATAGTTAGATTCAAGTTTTGATTCATAGAAGGAACGTATCTTTCACTAAATAAAGTGAACTCCATTAAATCGTAATGTAGAACACAAGAGTATCTCAAAAAATGATTTAGACAAAATATTTCTGATTGAAAAGTTACAATTGTTGAAAAACTTGATAGACGATTTTTAGTGACATCTTTAATATGTTTGAAAAATAAAAAATTTTGGAGAGTTATTTCAAACCAATAAGATACAAACGGGTAAAAACAATCAATTGTTCGTTTTTGTTTCAAAGCATTTTACAGATTAGTTCAATATATTTACTCATGAAATTCTCATGTATTTTTTTTTCTAGTCATAAAAAATAAACAAAATATACGATTTGAAATTCTTTTCATTTTTTTCTTTATTGTTCAAGATTTGATATCAAATATATTTTCTTCTTCGATTTATATCAACTAATAAAATGAATCTTCAATATCTATCATAATCATTCCAAGAAACTCATAATAAAATAGTGAGTTTGTAAAGTATAATTTATTCATATTTTATATTGATTTTAATTAGGTGAATGCATCATTTAAATAATTCAATTGATGAATCAAGTCGTCTAAAACAATTTGCATGGGAACAATGGGACAATCAAGTTATTGCTGTTATTTTTCGGTATGTAAATTATTAGTAAAAATGAATGTTTGTTTTTTTTTTCAAGATCTATCGTAATTATTTCGTATATATTTAGAATAATTAAATTTATAGGTCAATTGTCTTAATGAAATTTAAAAGTTTTTCTTTTTTTGATTAAAAAATTTAAAACAATTTGTAAAAAGTTAAAATAAAATATATTCTATTTCTAGACCTGGTCATTATGGTCTTGATCGTTATGTACTTAAACGTTATGTTGAACAAGTTTTATATCAATCAGAACGATGGAAACATTTATCACCTTATTTTTCAAGTATTTCATCATTAGTTCGTTCATATTCTTTAACATCAAATGAAATTGAACTCATACGACGAATTCTTGATTATCATCTTAATGATAGATTTCATTTACGTATTACACAAACAAATGATCAATTAATTAATTATGAAGATTTACTTGATTTTATATCTCATCTTCAAGAATTATATGATAAAAATTCAAATTTTTATCCTATAATCAATGGAAAAATACCATCAATACCAACTATTCATTCATCATATAATTTACCATCATTAACAAAATCTATTATTTCTTCTCTAGTACAATCAAAAATAAATCCGGTGAAATCTTCTTCAATTATCATTCCATCTATATCACAATCAAATAAAACTGAAGAATCTAAAATACAAATTAAATCAAATCAATCCAATATTTCTATTCCATCTGAATATTGTTCAATATCATTAAATAATGCTAAAATTGATGGTAATGGTTGGATACAAATAAATAATGTTTATTTACCATTTATAATAAAAAATCATCAACGTTTTGTACCATATCAAGTACTTGTATCATGTAAAATTCTTGAAGTTAATGAATTACGAACAACATTAATACATGCTACATCAATAGATATAACATTAATTAATACAATGATACGTGATTGTAAAATAAATAATGAACAAATACATGAAAATGCTTTATTAATTAATGTTTATTATGTTCTTATTGGTACAAAAAATATTATTTATGTTAAAATTTTACCAAAAGATAATCCAATATCAAAAATAAATCGTCAATATAAAAATGTTTTATCTTTACATGGTGGTTCATTATATATAAAAAATTTTTTAATACCATTTGTTTGTTCAAGTCAACATTCATATATACCATTAAATAATATATTAAATATTTATCCAAATTTACAAATAAAATTAAAAAATTTTGCACGTGTACCACATACAAATGAATTAGATTATTTACAACTTGTACAAATGTATTATAATGAAGAAAATTTATTATCATTAGATACATTACTTATTAATATGAAAGATTTATATCATACAGAAATTATTCTATCAAAAACTATGACATTAATTGAATATCAAATAAATGAAAAAAATAAATTTGAACAAAAATTAAATTTAATTAATAATTTTTCAATAAATAAACGAAAAAATCAAGATTTATTTGAAGATAAACAATTAAAACAAAAATTTAAAACATTAAATCAATCTACATCTACATTTATTTGTCCATCAACTATACAATCGATAACATCATCTTCAAATAAACAAAATCATTGGATTTCATCGAATAATCAACATCCGACAAGAACTCATTGGCAATAGTATTTTATTTGCAACTAGATTTTCTTTATATCACATCAGATTTCTTTGTTGCTTTTTATATTTCTCTTGGTTTTTTGTTGTTAATTATTTGTCTTTCTTTTCTATTCATACGAAATCCAGTGCGCATAATGAAGTGATAGGTTCTTTTTTTTTGTAGAAAAAAAACAACTATAACAAAAATTTAATCCAAAGTTCGTTTCTGTACATTGTACAATTTGATATCAATACTTTTGAATTATAGATTTTTTTTTTGTAAAAAGTGAAGATGAATAAATATACAAGCATTTTAAATTTTTCATACATCATATATAGTACATTTGAAATTATAGACCAATAGTATATTATACTAACGAGAGTCCGTGCATACTGCACGAATGCTTTTTTCCTGGAAAGTTTCACACCTGTCTTTTAGCCTTAATTCGGTAATAGACAATCACACAGTTCGCATTATATATATCGAGACACCTTATAACCTTATATTCTTGAAGACCTATGGGTATCCCAATATGGCAGCACTTATAGCCTTATTTAACTTGAGCACAGAGACGTCAAACAGACACTGAATATTATATATATAGATTAGTACATTTGAATATATATTAAGACTAAAATAAAACACTTTTTTTTGTACTAGATTTTTAAAACCGATATCATTAATTGTTTTGAATGGTTGACAGTCAAGTACCGCAAATTCAATACAAGCAGCTTTTATTTTCTGCTTAAGGCGCTACCTTCCTCAGAAAAAGTCACTTTTCGTTAGAATGATCGAAATTAAGATAAATGCATAGGAGGATAGCCTGTTATTTGATCTTTCATAAACAACAAAAATTTTTATTCGATACCTCGTTTTTTTCGAAAAATAAACTGTTTTCAGAAAAAACAGAACATCTTTTTCGTTTTTTCTCTGTTTATAGTTTCTTGAGCGCACAATTCAAATTTCTCTATCGATACTCATTCAATATACCTAGGTTTTTTTTTGTCTGAAAAAGCGCATCAAGATGCTGTGCCGTACGAAGTCCTTATTTTGAATTAAGCTATTTTTCTTGTTATATATGCAGACACTTATACAATTTGACATCCAATTTTTAAGTCATTGAACTTTCGATTCCTTTTCTCCCCTTAAGAAGTAAGAATTTAAAAAGAAAAATGGCTCTGTACTGCATTGCATTCTGACATGCTCTTTCAAACACAAAAAAAAAGTAAAATCTCTAGAATGAATGTAGACAGAGAAATTTAATTGGCCAAATCAGCGATTGTTGACTCGTGTTTGATCAATATCTTCCTCAAACGTCATGATATCGGGCTGAAAATTTTACCATAGCTTATCCACTACAGCTTCAACATATTCTGAAAATGTCCTACCATTTGTTGAGATTGATTTTTGACGTATTGGGAACCTTAACTCGATGTACAGTAATTGGTTAATTCCTTGAAGATATATCAAACTGATTAATAGATGTTTGAGCATTGGAAACTGTCGTTTTTTTTTTGTGTTGACAGCTATGAGTATGCCTAGATAGTAAATTAGTATCAGAAGATGATTTATAAATAAATCTTCACATTAATTGCGTAGAATATATTCTTACTTGACCGTGTCTTCATAAGTACAGCAAAGATTATTCCATACAGCTGAAGATTTTGGTGTTTTTTTTGTTTGAGAATAGTCGATAAATAGCTAAAACGTTGATCCTTCATTTGTTCATGTGTACAGAAGATGCCAGACATTTGTGAAAGAAACTTGGATCTGAATTCACGAAAATGTGAATTCGTAGTTTCTTATCTTCATTAGTTCATATTTAGCAAAGTTACGATTCAAACATCATCTTATCTCAACCATGTTAATGCAAATATTTTCGTTCTATCCTTCTTTCAAAAGTTTAACGTCACAACTATCAGAAGGCTCAATGGCGTGGTCTGGGCACAAGGAAGCCTGGCCATGAATTATCGACCTTTGACCTAGTCCAATCTATGGTTACCTATGCCAAAAAAATTTTCAATTCAGCCAAAATATTGTTAGATATTACTTTAAAGTGATTGAAATATTGTTTTTCTTATTAAGAATGTGTTTGAAAGAATAAACGCTGGTTTTTCATAAGATTGATCTTTTCTGCTATGATTTTGACCAATTTATTTTAGCAAAAAATTCTCATTAAACAATGAATTTCTATTCAACGTTTCACACTTAAAGCACTAATTGAAGTTAAATTAGTGCTACAACATCGGTTTACTCTATCACAGTTTGCTATCTTGAATATAGATTACTGCTGAATGAGACTTATCTTCTAAAATAAATTTTCATGATTAATGGTTAAAAATCTTCAGATAAACAAATAGAAAACTCTTTATTGGTTTTCTACTATGTTATTATACAAAAGAATCCAAAAAAAAAAAAAATAATTCAATATAAACACCGAAGACCAAAAAAATAACTCAAAATATTAACACAGTCAAAGTTGTTTTTTGCTCTATTTACGTGACCAATATTTTGGTGTTGGCATATCTGTTGATGTCACTAATTGAGGTTTTCCATTTCCTGTTCGTTCATCATAATCAAGTTTATTACGTGCAAATATTAATCGTATATCGGAATGCATATAGAGTTTTCCAGTTTGTGATGTTACAAAACTAAAATACAATAAAAATAACATAATAATAATAATAATAATCATTTTTAATAAAAACATTTATACCGTATATGAGCTAAATATCTGAGATTTTCTTTATATATTTTATCATCAGGTATATGAACAACTCGTTGACGAATAAATGTTCGATGATCAGGTGGCATATCACTTAAATCATATACTATTAAAAATAAATGAATTGCTATTCCATTTGGATTTAATAAAGCTAATGTTATTGTTCCTTTTGTTGGTGTATGATAACCACGTTTTGGTAAACATTGTAAATTAATATAACCCTTTGAAAATATATTATAGCAATTAACTAATCAATTATTTCAACAAAACTAAAGATATAGTAGTTCATAAAATTATTCGATCAGATTTTTTTTTCCATAATTTTAATTATTCAGAATGATAGAACAAATAGTTCGTGTTTTTTTTGTCTGTTATTTCAAATGGAAACATCATTTTTGTGTTCTTCGTAAGATTGATATATCTCAATCAAAAAATATCTTCGAGCGAGAGAGAGAGCTAGAGGATGCAACTAGAATTCTATTTGCAGGATTGTAGCTTTTTTAAGAGATTTTATTTGTGAAAAACTCTTCTTGGAAATAAAATTCTCTTCATAAATGACTATTAAGATTCTTATAAGGTTTTATAATTATTGAAAATAATCCTGATTGAATAATTTTGAGAGATATTTTAGATAAGACAAAAAATTTTCAAAATAATTCTTTTGAATTGTTTTATCTAATTTTTATTCACATACGAGATAAGGTGATGCTGCTTGATGTTCGGATATATTAAACCAAAATGTTGTCACAGGTAAAATAACTTGTTTAGGGATAAACAATCCATTTGCACCTAATTTAACTGTAAAACCATCGAGTATACCACAAGGAAGAATTTTTCCATGTAATAATGATTCCTTTTAAATAGAAAAATTATTAAATATATAAAATTAATTTACAACAAAAAAGAAAAGATTTGTTCTACTGTAAAATTGCCACGTAAACAATTGAATGTTTCAATATGAGATTTTTCACGTGTTCCATTAACATTATTTTGAGTTGTTGATGAAACAACTTCGTGTTCATCATCAACTTCAAATACACTACATGATAGAACACTACAACAAGAACAAATATATATTTATTAAAATTAAAACAAGAAAAAACCAATAGGTCATCTTCTACCTTCTCAATAAACGTGGATTAATAGTTCGTTTAGCTAATGGAGAACGGCAATAACCTGCTGTTCTTGATGAAAGTATAGTTGAATTCTATGATATAAAAAATAAAAGTCTTAAAATAAAAGTTTTAATTAATTTATCTTCATACTTGATGTATCACCGGAGATTGAATATTATTAAAATTAATTCTATTTTGATAAAGTACTCGAATAGCTTTTAGTTTTGATCGTTTAAAATCAATATCTTCAGGTTGAGAAATTTTTAATTCATTCTAAAATTAAGAAAAAAAAATAGTTTTATTATTCTTTTTTTGGATCTAATTTTCTAATATTTACATTTTTTATATCATTTTCATGATATTTCATTTGTATTTTAACTTTATCAGTTGGACTCATTATAAAATGTTCCAATGAATTTTTTTGATTGACTATTATTTGTTCATTAATATTTAGCTTATCAATTAATGGTATAATTAATTTTTTTTCCAAAAATATTCCATTCGAAGTTACAACAGAATTTGATTCATATGTTTGAAAAGAATTCTTTTCTGGTATAGTTATTGAAAAATAGCAAAGAGAACCATTTGGAGAACTATTATCTGTTTCATCATCGTCTAATACATCTTTCGGTTGTTGAATGGCTATTGGTAAACTTCTTGGTCGTTTCTTTTCTCTTTGTAAAGGTAATACATTAGTTGATATTGTTGTTGCTTGTGAATCATCATCAGTATCACTAGATAATTGATTATGAATAAGATATTTTTGACAATATGATGGTGAATCAATAGTTGAAATTAAATCATGAGAAAAAAATGAACTTGATGATGAACTCAACGATAAAGGTGAAGAAGTTATATCATGTTCAAATGATAATTGTTTTTGTAGATGTAAATCAATATATCGTTCAATGAGACTACAATCAGAAATTATAATCGAATCTGGAGATGAAGGAAAAAAATGATCAGATACAGAATTTAATGATGATTCATAACCAGATGATGATGATGATGAAAGAGTTTTTATTTCAGGTTTATCACCATGATGTGGATCACTGTTAATTAAACTTAAATCAGAAGATGATGATGATGATGAATATGAAGTAATTAATGAATTCGGATAGAATTGAGAAATTGATAAAGATTTTGTAGAAGATATTGGTAGATGATGATTATCTGAAGAAAAAAAAATAAAGAAATATTATATGACATTAGTTCAATATTTAACTGTTATCTTCTTTCATCCAAAATTATACTCATTTCATTCTTACTGGAAGATTCTAAGGTTCGACGCAATAATGAGTCAAATAGTCATCAAGTCTATCAGCGAACTTTTTTTTTTGTTTTTTGAAAAATTTTCTTTAATAAATCATCAATTTTTTATTATTATTAAAAAAAACGTCCCTATCTATCACATATGAGATTATACTCGGGATAAGTCTATATTGAGGATATTCGAACGAGCTGGTTATATTGAACTGATAGAATTTTGAAAAAGCTTACCTGATGATTGCCAAAGAGAATTTGTTGATCCTTCATCAACATTAGTCTTTGTAGTTTGTTCAATTTGTTCTAATGATTGATTAATTGTTGTTGATGTTCTATTTTCAGTTGATAATGATGAAAGATTTAATGGTGATGGTTTTAATCGATGATATCGATTAGTTGTTATTGCATACATATCATTTGTAGAATTTTCTTCTTTTGTTGAGACCATTTTTTGTTTTGATGATTCAATTTGTGAAAAATTACATTCATTCGATAATGGATGTTCGATAAATGATGATGGTAAAGGTTCAAACATGTGATCAGTTGGTGATAATTTATCAAAAATCATTGATATTAATAATAAATACTTGATTTATCATAGACAACATTTTTTCATGCCAATGAGTAATCTAAATATGTAAAAACAAAATTTTTTTTTGTATCTTTCCTGAACTATTGACGAGAAAAATCTCCCAAATGATTAATCGCGTTTGAGTTGAACTATGCACATCGTGTTGACATTAATGAACTATGAATACTGTGAAAAGAGTTTAAGTCCTTAACTTATTGCGACGAAGATATTGCAACTGTAGCGTATTGATTTAAGTCAATGTCATGGTCGGTCACCCCTCCAAAACATTATGAAAATTTATTTTTTGAATTTCTATTTGAAACTTTACAAAGAAACAAAAACGTGTCATTTACATCGTTTGTATATACCGGCAGATTCAATGTTCTTATTTCAGAATAGGAATATATCAGAAGACCTAAAACTTTCCTATTAAACTATTCTTATGAAGGTTTATATTTGTACAAATTTTCATATCGAAATTCGTAAATCAATTTTCATTGATGTTCCTTGAGCAATATCTCTGTAGTAATAAGCTAAAGACCCGAACGTTTTTCAAGATATTTAAAACATATTTGAATCTACATGATGCACATAGTCCAGACTCAAATACAATTAATTAGTTGGATGACTTACCTTATAAGATCAAGGTTTTCATTTAAAATTAAATAGAATCTTCATATATTACCTATTCTGTAGTAACTCATAAAGTAACTAGTATTGATTACGGCAAACATAGATATTCTCTTATTAATTCTATAAATGATTTAACGAAAAAAACAGCAAATATGTTTAATTAAGATAAAAATGCGATAGTAATCATAAGTTTTTCACTATGAAAGATCTTATATGTTTTTGTAGAACAAAAACAAGTTATTATTCTTCTGTCATTATTATGATTACGGATAAATTCCTTTTGTCTCAGATTTACAAGAACTACTCGAACTCAACACAATTAGCAGATATTACTCATTGAGATAATCTCGAACATTAGCTGTTCAATGTAAGATGACTCGAATTCATTATACTCATGTTCGCACTATAGCTCTATCATTTTCTATCTTAAACAAGTTAGATTTAAATTCTATATTCTTATACAGATTAAAAAAAAAAGAGGCAGATCTATTAAAAAGTGTCATTTTTCTATTCCATCCGATAATAAATACTTGTCGTGAATATTACTCGCTTTTGTTTTTATTTCTAAGTATTTGATCGATTAGAGAAAAAGAAAAGAAAGCAAATGATTAAATCGTTCTTTGTCATACTTATTGGAAGAAAAAAAAAACCATCAAAAGATTCTCATGATTACAATTGAGCTATAGAACATTGAAATAAAAATGATTCAATGTTCTTTTATAGTCATATGTCAATTCTATATAGAGCTTGATAGACCATTTTTCTTCCTTTCTGTCTTCAATTCTCTACGACATCGATCTCGTTACAATAATATGTTATAGAAAAAGCAATAATAATCATAACAACAACTGACATCCATTGATTCTTCTCATTTTTTTTTTTACCTGTTAAAAGTTGGTTTTATCAATTAAGAGTATTCAATGATCCATTATTGTCTATTGTCGACAAGATTAATGCTAGAAAAACAAAACATATTCAAATGAACAATAAAAAAAAAAAAAGAAAAATAGCGCGAGTATATGAATAAATATAAGACGTCATCTCACAACTATTAGGTGATAAAGTGGAAGCGAGAGAGAGAGAGAAAGAAAAAGGAGAAAAAAATACAATAGAAACTTGCACTTATGTTCCATGCGGTCGCTGCAACAAACGTATTACTCTTCACTTGACGCCTCGCCAACAACATCATAAGATTTCTCTCTTTTGTCTCTCGTTCTTTCTCTTTTTCATATATGTAAACATGACGACGATAACGATGAAGCCGTATTGTCTTTAGTTGATCGCACGATTCTTTCCCTTTCCATATACCTGCTTATGTATACCAATTAGTAAGATATTATCTATGTCTTCTACACTCTCATCGTTCAAAGATAGAATAACAACAAATTTATCATATTCTTTTTTTTTTTCTTCTTTATTTATTTTCGTTTGCTCACATGGTCATAGATTGCCCTTGAGAGACGATGATTATGACGTTTATTTTGGTGGTTACTCATGCTGATAATGGCAATATGAGATATACAGACATGAGTACGGCCTGGATATATATATAATACATATAGATATTCAAGGCCAATAAAAAAGTCAACAGAGAAAAACATAAATACAGTCAATTTTTCGATGTAGATTTAATTGCGCATTGATTTAAAATCATCTCAAGGCTTTTTTTGCTTTGTTTAATGTCAATAATAATTCAAGACATGTGAAATTAAAAATAAAAAAGAAAGCAAAAAAAAAAAATTGACAGGAGACAAGTGAGAGGAATCATTCACGATTAAAAGTTGCACTCAAATTGTCAATCATCAACTATATTTGAAAGAAGTAGGCGACATATGCACGCATTTACTTACACCGAAAAAAAAAACACGAAGAAAGTAAAGAGTAAAAACGTATTGCTAATATGTGTGTATGTGTGCGCGTGACTTTGAAAAAGAAGTATAATGTATTTTTTATTAAATATATCAGCAAAATTTATGATGTTTTCAGTTTATAAATGTTCAAATGACGAATACTACAAAGCAAAAAAAAAAAGAATTTCCTTAGGGAGATTATATTCTTCTTTCTCAATAATAATAAACATAATTCATATGATGATTATTCAACAAATATGACTATTTTTTTTGCGTTTAATATAAAAAATATTTACCGTTTCAAATTGAATTATTGAATTGTATAAAATGATGAATATTGAAAAAATAATTATTTAAACTTTTTTTCTCAACTATTTAATTGATTGTGTCTGAAATATATAGATATATATATACATCTATGTAAACTTATGTAAAATAACAATCCTTATTGACATAGTTATATATAAATCAAGCAACACTGGCTATTTGTGGTTTATATCTTTCTGTTCTTTCTATCGTTTTTTCTTCTATGAGCTACCCGCTATACATTATATAGATGATTACCATATGAGAAGTCATATAGTATGTTTTTTTCATTCTCTTTCTTTTTTCTCTCAGATGATCGATGAAATGATTGAAAAATATTAATAATGATGCTATTCTTAAGTAATGATGTCCAAATAAATCATGTTAAACTAAATGATAGAAATATCTTACGTGAATCTTCTAATTTAATATTGTTTAGCCATTAATCGCTTTGTCTGACTTATTCTATCTAAGTAAAATATGCGAATAAAATACCTTTGCTTTTTTATTTGACTATATATAAGGTAGCATGCGTTCTCTGTATGGACTAAAAGACGAAAATATGTGCAACAAGAGTGTAGAAGAACGAAATATTAATTGGATAATGATAAAATATATATATTCAAGGACATTTGTTCTATTCATAAAATTCTACAAGAATTTAATAGTAATGAAAATTTACGTATTTAAGTTATTAAATGATATGATGATCATTCTTTACAAAGTTAATATTTATAAACAGAAAAAAAAACGAAGAAGAAGATTGGAACTAGTGATTTCTTTCTTATGCAAAAAAGATTATATGGTTGAGTTATGATTTAAAGATAATATATCGTTAGAAACAACAAATGAATATAGAACTTTTACGCTTCACACAATGTATATTGAGTGAGAAAAAAAAAACATGCGTAAATCTCACGAGATAATTCTTTTCGAACTATACAGAAAAAAAAATTTCATCTTTTCTCTGAACTTAATTATATATATTATACATCAAAATACTGAGAAATTTTCATAAGTAATAGAATAAAAAACATTATATACTACCATTGAAATAAATTAGTGTTTATCTACCCCAACACAGAAACTTGCTGTTTTGATGATAATAGTTTGTCTCATATAACATTTTATCGTTCTTTTCTTTTCTTAGAGTAAGTATTAAGATAAACGTGATTTGTTTTTTTTGCGTTATTACGAAGGATGAAAATGTCATTAGAATAACGATGAATAGATTTGAATTTGATAGAAAAAAAACAAAAAACTTTTTTTTTTTTATTTAATTTTTAAGAATAAAATCTACAATTTTTCTTACCCAAGGGTTTTGCAAATATGCTTTTATAAGATATAAATTATTTCTATATTATTAAATATTAAAAACATTTTTATAAATCTAAAGAAAATTCTAATCAATTTATATCATTTATTTAAATTTTCATAGTTTGTTAGTATTCAAATGACTCAAAAGATCAATTAAATATTAAAGATAATTGTTAAGAAAAAAAAAAATGTAAATACATACTTGTATCCTTGATTCTATCTATGTATTTCAAGTTTGCTAATAGAATAAATATACTCTATGAAAACAAAATATATTCAACACTTTATTATATCCATATATAACAGAAGTTATTCAATAGTGATGTTGATCAATGATTATCAAGTGTCGTCTTTTTTTTTCAGTAGAATAAAATTATGGAGAAACAAGAGAAACCTAAAATTTAGTTGTTTTGTGAATCAGTAATGAAATACAATAGGGCGAGTGGCAATGATGTAACTAACGTTTGTCAAGAGATATCATCATATGATGATTTCTTCGTAGTTATCGAATCAGATGTAGAGAGAGAAAGAGTAAAGAAGACAATCACGTACACTCGATAGATGATGATATAATGGCGAAGATGATAGTGTCAAGTTGGAACTACAAGGATATTTATGATATTTGAACGTACACTATAATAAATAATGATATTTATTATGCGATGATCGATTATTTAATGGGGAAATAAAGAAAACGATTTTGACGAGTTTTATTTATTACTTATATTTCTATAAAACTTGTTAAAAAAAAGATTAAATTTTCAAAAAATATTTGTCATTAAATCAACATTTTAGTTAGTATTCTTCATTTACATTAGATATGTCATATTCCTATTACAAAGATAATGTTGGAACTATAAGAACTAAGAAAGAATTCTCCAACGTTTCTTTTTTTTTTCATTTAAAGAATAATAAAATTTTTGTTCATATTACACTGAAGAAATTAGCGAAACAAAAAAATTTCATGTGAATTGCAAAAAAATTCAAGACAAATTGAAGTTTCGAACGATATATAAAAAACTAAATAAACAATGTGACTTCTACAATACACTAAAATTGCGGTTTTATACGAATAATATTCCTGTAGGTCATCTAGAATACTCAAAGAAAAACATCTGATTATAATTGTCAATGAATCAGCTGATGAAATCATCAACTATGTGGTTGGATAGAAAGAAAAAAAATGACAAATTAGATTGACAATTAGCGACATCGGCACAATGTTTATTTTTTTTGAAAGTATTTCATAAGAATTGTAATGCTTTTTCATGAAATATATATTCTTTTTTTTTGTATTAAATAACAGTAGTTTTTCATAATGTCATTAAGTTTTTTTTTGTGAAGATAATACGCAAAGTGAAAAATCTCTAACAGATTATAGTTGTTTTTCCAAGAGTTATCAATTGCCAGAGAAACGATCTGTTTTTATTTATTTCTGCATTTCGAACAGAAGTTTGTTCTTTTCGTTATTACTATTCTCTCGTTGTATTTCATTTTCATATAACGTTTTTATTAATTTAACTAATAAACAAACCTTTTATAACAACATATTCATGATGTCTAGAGCAAGTCTCAACACACTATTATATACATCTATAAGCTCAGAAATACTGATATTGATGATTTCCCAAAAGTTATAACTTGATCAGTTTATGTTTTTTAAGTTGTAACAAATCAATGCATGATTACCTATCATCTTTGGCATCTATCATCTTAATTTTTATTTGCGCAAAAATCAAAAACTATACTGTTTAGAACATTCACAAACATATTTCAGCCATTCAAATTTCGACGAAGACTTTACAATATTCTAGAAACTTTCTGAGCCATGTTATTAATGTCGTTCAGTATGATAACTGCATGAAACTTTGAATAAAGAGAAGCTTAAATAGAAACACGAAATAATGTCTTATATTTTTCTAAAATTTCTTTATAATTCTAGAATAAGAGAGAGAGTTGAAGAAAAACAATATATAGAAATAAGTTACTCAAGGAACTATTTCATTACATGTTCAAAGTAATTGTTCTGGCTATTTATACACAGTTACATTCGTTAAAGCCATTTATCGCAAGTATTTTTTTATAATTCTCTTTATTACAACACAATGCAATGCTTACGAGCTATTGTCATTGGCTAGATTTTGTTTAACTAGATCAAATGATCACCAATCATGCAAAACGACTGCATTGAACCACAGTAGGCCAAATTCCTGTAATTGGTTTTCACTCAGCATTCAACAGTTTTCAGCCCATGCATTTATGACAAAGCTATGATTTGTTACCAGTTATTACATCAAATAATGGCCATGTTCGTTGCTGGAGCTGCACTCCTCAAGTCAGCTAGTGATATCGAAATATATAAGGCGAAAGGTTAGATCCGAGCAGGTATATAATATGTTACTAACTGGTCGTTTAGGCAATCGAACTATGTTATTGAGAAATCAACTGCTATGTCTCACGAAAGATTCTTAGACACTATTTAATAGAATTTTTCAAAATTTTCATACGCATAAAAATTTTTTATTATAACACAAAATTATGTACATATGCTTGGATGGAACTATTTTAGATTTTTTTTTAGTTTAAAAAATTTCTTTCTGATCGCAAAGATTTTAAAAAAACTAATATATGCAAAAAATATTCAGTACAAATAATGAACCAATAATCATTTAAATTGGAAAGAGATTCATTCTTTTAGTATAGTGCTTTTGTTTAATTTTAAATTAAATTGATACATTTTAAAGTTGAAACAAAATTACATTTATGTTATTTAAATTAATTCTTAAATTAGAAGCGTGTGGGTGTGGATTAGGACCCTGCGGGTCCTTCCAGATCCAGACCTGGTCGGGTCCGAGCTCGGGTCTAAAATTTCACTTTTTTTGTCAGGTCCAGGTTCCTAGAAAACCACGCCTACACTGACAGTACAAAGCAGACACCATCAGTACCCCACAGACGGAGGATAGCACAGCGACAGTTCGATGCTCGGCCATATATTGCACTATCTCCAATCGCAGCTCAAAAATCACACCCACACCCTGTCTCACAAATGGCAGGGAGTGGAAGATTGCCGTTGGGACGCATGTGCAGTGTGAATAAATGTTGGGTGTGGCTTAGAGAGTAAGTGCGGTTGTGGTTATGGGCTGATGGCTTGTTACGTTACGCGATAGCATTGATTGTTGAGACTGTGGTGATACACTGAGACATGCATGCCGTATATGGTTTAGCAGGTAATGTAACTGTGGTAGTGGAGTGGCAGTAGGACTATGGATATCTGTGTGCAATGGTTGATGGTGTGGGATTCAGCTCCATATGCATTTCTGTAATAGCATCACTGCGGATGTACAGTTGGCATGAATGTGGAGTGTGATTGATCAAGGTAGCTGATCATGGATCCAGGTTCGGGCAATGACTGTTTGACTTAATGTTAGTGTGCAAAACACGTATTTGTGTTTATTTGACTGTGAGTTTGGATATGGATTGCGTTTGCAGATGATTGTCTCTGGGCATGGATGTTTCGTTTACCTCGGTGTTGTATGTGTTAGAGTATGTATAAGTGACTAGAGCAGTGCGAATGAGTGGTGTAAGTGCTTTGGGATGCGTGACAATTTACGATAAGGGACACGATCGTCATGTATGGGCCTAGCTTGTGTATCGATGTTTATGGAAGTTTCTATTAGAACCGGTATGGTTGGTGGTGCAATCAATAGATTGTGACTGAAATTGAAGGTCCGTGAAACTTTGTGGATGTTCCGACAGTAAGTGGGAGACCCTATCTACGTGGGCATGTCAGAATGTCTGTGGAGGTGAATGCGTATATGTGGGCGCATGTTGAGAGGCTGTGAGTTATTGTTGGTTAAAGATATATATCGGCAGAAGTGGACCTGACAATGTTATCAGCTGGCTAGTGGGCGATGGGTCGTTTCTATAGGATGTGCCTAGCCGTACCAACATACGCATGGAAATTAGTTTGGGTATGAAGTGTGGCTGAACACGTTGGTGCGACAGTGAAACAGCGTCTATCGATGCGTTGGTTGTGAGTGTGGAAGTCGATATGGGCAAAAGACTGTGTGAGGACTGTTAGCAGATGTATTTGTAAGTGAACACCTGGCCGAGAATATATTCTTGCTTTTCGGATGTCCAAGTGAATTGCGTTTGTTATTACCTTGTAAATGTGAATGAATTGGAGAACGTCGTTATCAGTAATATTGCTGGTCGGATGTCGTGCATCGAGAGTGAATTGAAAGCCAGCTAATTTTATGTAGTTTCTGGTATAAGCTAAATGCGAAAAAGGAGTCTTTTTGTGCGTTTGTAAAAGCCAAGAGAACTACGTGACATGCACTATCGCATATTCGCACCTGTGGTAAATGATAATTTACCGCATGAAGATTCCACGTGCAAAGTAGTACCATTCCTTAAGGAATGTAGTGTTAGACTTCGTAGAAAATCAAGTTATCATTAGGAGAAATTATTTCATGAAGACCGGCTTAGAAGACTCGATTTCTTTGTTATTTTGACTAACTTGTATAGTGATGGAAATGCTGCGGTAGCGTTGTTGATTAATTATCGATGTAGTTTGACATGGAAGCAACATTGTAGAAATGAAGAGCTTTGGCACAATTAAGACAGGAATGTTTCAATGGAAACTAGAGAGTTATTTTTTGTAGAAGTTGGAAATAACCAAGATGTGAAGTGTGTGGTGTTGTTGTTGTTGTTGCCTGAATAAAAATCTGCGGACGAAGCAGGCATCATGCATCAAACGAAACAAAAGGAAAAGATTTTTTCCAGCAAAATAGTACTTACTTGAGGGTGTGGGTGGGTGTGGGTGTGGGTGGATGTGGGTGGATGTGGGTGGGTGTGGGTGGGTGGGTGTGGGTGTGGGTGTGTGGGTGTGTGGGTGTGTGGGTGTGTGGGTGTGTGAGTGTGTGGGTGTGTGGGGTGTGAGTGTGGGTGTGTGGGTGTGTGAGTGTGGGTGCAGGTGCGCGTGTGTGGGTATGGGTGTGGGGAAAGAGAAGACTAACACCGACACCCACACCCACACCCACACCCTTTTCATCCATCGATTAAATTTACAAGAAAGATTGAAGATAATGATAAATTGGAATTTCTCGATGTACAAGTTATTCGATCACCCGAACAACAATGCTGCGATACAACAATTTATCGTAAACCAACATTCACTGGATTACTAACAAATTTGGAATTCTTATGTTCCTATTGAATATAAAAAGGCTAGTATTGTTAGTATGGTTAATCGTGCACTCATTATATGTTCGACATATACACCATTAGCTGCTGAATTTAATGAAATAAGAAGAATTGGTTTAAGAAATGATTATCCACTGTCTTTTATTGACAATATTATTGGCATTAAATTAAGTCAATATCGTCGAAAGATGAATGGAGAATCAAAATTAACCGTAATTGGATGTGATAAAAAGAAAATGTATGTCGAATTACCGTTTATTAGATCTTCAACTTTAGAATTGAAGAAGAAAATTAAGCACCTATCTAATAAACTACGACCTGATCTCGACATCTAATACTTCACCAAACTACCACCATCAACACAAGCATTTTTCAAAACCAAAGATCCAATTGTTAAACATATGCAGTCTGATGTTGTCTATTATATTAAATGCAATGACTGTAGTCATTCGTATATTGGCAAGACAGAACGTCAATGTTTACGAAGATTACATGAACATGGTGCACCAAAAACAATTTATCAACAACAACAGTGCAACCATGTAAGTGATGACCTTAGTGTTAGTAACAACATCATAGAATTAAGAAGATCATCACGTATAAAAAACAAAACAGCAACAGTAACAACAGCACCACCACCACCAACAACAGACGACGACAGCAACGATAATAAGATTGCCAAGTCATCAATTACTCGACATGAAAAAGAAACAGGTCATCATATGGACTGGAGTAATTTTCAGGTAACATGGCAAGACAATCATTATTATCGTCTATTAATTAAAGAATCATTATTGATCAAGACTTATGAACCAGAACTCAACAAAACCACACATTCGGTACCATTACTTGTTTTTCCTGATGGTCTACCGAGAGTTCTGCTACCTAATCCTGATCTTTAATGAAACTTAAAGTCGTTTGTTTTCTGTATTCTTCGTTTTTCGTTTTCTCTTTTCCTCCTTTTTCTTCCTTCGTTTCTCTTCTTCTTTCTTCTTTTTCCTTTCGTTCTTTTCTTTGTTCAATGTACAATTTTCTAAGATCTTAATAAATCTTGAAAATGATGACATAGATCATCGAAACGTCGAATTATCGTCTTTCTTTTGTGAAAAAATATTTTCAATAATGTTATACAAAGCCGCTGTTATCTTATCATTTATTATGAAGATATTGCCCTTATAAATCACTAATGTTTATTATTTTTATTTTTTATTTCTTTTTGGTATTTTTTCGTTTTTCTCTCATATAAATAAAGAGCGCCTTCTTACTTTTTTTTTACGGCAGTAAATCTGGCATTCGCTTTTCGTCATCCTGAGTTTCGCTCCAATACATGATTCTCATTGACGAAGATAATATAACGACATGCACATTCTTATTTTGGTAGAAGGAACACATTTTTTTATACGACGAAATATATAGTGCATTAGTTTTCTCAGAAATAACTTATAAAAGAACAAAGATCGATCAAAGCTTCAAACGATTTAAGTTACTTTTATGCGTAGTATAAAATAATAAAAAGTAAAAATTCAAGTCATGAGAATACAATAATGAAGTGAATAATAGTTGTAAGAAAAAAAATGAATTACATTACTTTGTGTATTTACGGCAGTTTACAATGGAAAAATGCATGATCGTCAGCACTTATCACTATTTGTGTAGAAGATACTGACTTCATAGCCGTTCAAACGGTTATATAATATAGATCACGTTTTAAATGAGAGTGAAGCGTTGACATGGCAAGAAAAGTGATAATCACTTTTTTTGCCGTTTATCACTACCATTTCGGTTAAGGGGGGGGGGCGGGGTATCCCCCCCTAACATACCCTCAAATTTAGCCAGTTTGTAGAGAACACTTTCAATGGTATGTCTTTACAATAAAAAAACAGGTAGTCAATTTTTGACCGAGTTATTAATTAATTAAGTTCAAAATTAATTAAAAAATTTGGGTTAAGCAGCACTTTTTGTAAACGTTCCAGTATTTCATAGGAATGTTAGATTTAGTTCATTCTAATGTAGTTTTGTAAACAATCATTTGGAGATATAGTTTCATGAAAAAAAGTCTTAAATATGACTTTCTTTTGTGGCGTTTAATCACTAATTAGTCCTAATTAATACTGATTAGTGAGACTCCAGTGCAAAAAGTAACTTTTCCCGACGTTCCAATAAGTTAAAAACATTCGTGCAATACATCATTCGATAGAGATTTTCCAGCTCTATCGATTGCTGAACTCATTTTGCCTGAGAACTTCCATTTTCGAAAAAAAAAATTCGATATACTGGATAAAGTACGAAAAATTGGGCTCGTATTCGGTAATTTTGACCGATATATACTCCTTTATGGTCAAAATGGATATGATATTCGGAATCAGCATCAAAAACTGACTCAGGTAGATATATTTTGTTTGCAAAAAAGTTTCCATCAAAATTACACCTATACTCCCCCTCAGCTTTTTTTCAAATGATGTCCTCTCAGAACACTGCGACATAAGGTTTGAAAATTTTATTTTGTAACAAGAAAAAAATATATGTTTCTAAATCAGTTTTTGATGCTGATTCCGAATATCATATCCATTTTGACCATAAATGAATATATATTGGTCAAAATCACCGAATACGAGCCCAATTTTTCGTACTTTATCCAGTATATCGAATTGTTTTTTCGAAAATGGAAGTTCTTAGGCAAAATGAGTTCAGCAATCGATAGAGCTGGAAAATCTCTATCGAATGATGTATTGCACGAATGTTTTTAACTTATTGGAACGTCGGGAAAAGTTACTTTTTGCACTGGAGTCTCACTAATCAGTATTAATTAGGACTAATTAGTGATTAAACGCCACAAAAGAAAGTCATATTTAAGACTTTTTTTCATGGAACTATATCTTCAAATGATTGTTTACAAAACTACATTGGAATGAACTAAATCTAACATTCCTATGAAATACTGGAACGTTCACAAAAAGTGCTGCTTAATCCAAATTTTTTAATTAATTTTGAACTTAATTAATTAATAACTCGGTCAAAAATTGACTACCTGTTTTTTTATTGTAAAGACATACCATTGAAAGTGTTCTCTACAAACTGGCTAAATTTGAGGGTATGTTAGGGGGGGATACCCCCCCCCCCCCTTAAATGGGCAATTATGGCCGTTTAAACATCATATTGACCGTTTCATTTCTCCCTGGGAATGATCTGTCTGTCATGTATATATTTTTGTTCTGTTATTTTCTTTTGAAGATTTTTTTTTCTTGTAGAGTTTAATAATCTGTAACGATGAGCAGTTCATATAATATGAATAATTTTATTCTTCGTCTTCGTGATTTACCATGGAATACAAGTCAAAATGCAGTACAAAACTTTCTTCACGGTCTTATTGAAAATTTTTTGTTTGTTTTTCTGATTGTTGAAACAAAAAATGAATTAAATTTTAGGTTGTAAAATTTGCCAAATACAATTCGTAACAAATGATCAAGATGCATCAACTGGTGAATGTTTTGTTATTGTTGAAACAAAAGATGACATTGATTTAGCAAAAAGTTTTGATAAAAAAATGATGGGAAATCGTAAATAAAAATTTTATAGAAAACAAAATTTTTTATCATTTTTTGTTGGGTTTTTTTTCTAACGGTTATATTGAAGTATTTAAATCAAATTCGAATGAAATGTCACAAACGATTAAAAATAATGATTCAACAAATCAACAAATACATCAAATAATGTTGATAGGAATGATTCTGTTGTTCGTTTACGTGGTTTACCTTATAATTCAGCAAAAGATGATGTTATAAAATTTTTTCATGGTACATAGATATTAGAGAAATAAAAAAGAAAAATAAATGGAGAGAGAATGGAATTTAATTATAATATTAAATTTGGATGTCTTCTTCTCTCCGTTTTTTATATGAGGGAAAATAATAACTTATTTGTCTATTTTTGGGATTGAATCACCTTATAGGACTCGACATAGCTCAGAATGATGTACACATCTCCTCGAGCAAACCAGCAGACGAGGCTTTCGTTGCTTTTGTGAATATGGACAATGCCCTACGAGCTTTGGACTACAACCGCATGAATATGGGGCATCGGTACAGTAAACAGTCAGATTAAAAAAAATCCTCCTTCCTATTTTATTTATTTATTTTCTTATATATTAAAATGAGTATTTTCTTTAATGATGTAATCAAAAAAAAAAGTTACTTGGTTCTTTTTTCTTTTTCAAATCAAATTTATTCCATGTTCCCATTTAATGTCCTATAAATTTTTTTCTAAATTAAATATTTCTGTTCCCATGAAAAGTTTTTTTTTCTTTATTTCTCTTTTTATTATACTCTTATTAGTAAAAACAGCTATATCGAAGTATTCAAATCAACATATGCTGAAGCTCGTGCATCAATTATAAATGATACACAAACCGTGACATGAGAAAAAGGTAATAAAGGAGCACAACGACAAGGAAGTGTATAGTGGATATAATAATAATATGAACCAATACGGTAGTAGTTCACCTTCGAATAATTATAATTCTTATAGCGGAAATGCAAATAATTATCCTGCAGGCAGTAATTATAATCAAAATGAATCACTTAAACATAAGAAATTTAAAATTGAAATATGTAAAAGATATAGAAACTGTATATATAAAATTTTTAGGAGCAATCTCTACTTCATTTACAATGAGAATGCGTGGCGTACCATTTGATGCTGGTGAAAAAGAAATTTTTGATGTACGAATATTGTTTTTCTTTTTTTTTTCTATTTGCAAATGAATTTTTCTTTCTTTTAGTTCTTTAGTCCTGTTGTATCAATCCGACTTGAACAAGAAAATACTCCACGTGGTAAACCACTAATATGGTATGCAGAATTTGGTTCACGTAAAGAAGCAACTGAAGCAATGACATAAATATTTTATTTTAATTTGTAATCTGAAATTAATTTTTATGTATTGTAGATCTCATAAAAAATATAGGGGAATACGGTATATTGAATTATTATCATTATATGATGATATTAATCGATCAAAAATGATTCGTATTTAAACAGAACATTTTAATTATGTATTCTATGATTTATACAAACATCTTCTGTGTTTATTCTTTATTATAAACATTCCTTTTCCCTTTTTTTTTGTTATTCGTTTATTACCAAAAGAAAATAATTTGCGAAAAGTAACGAAAATTTCATTTTTTCTTTGATTTAGTTCATGTAACTGTTATTTATTCAATCTGTTCATAACATACTGCGAAAAAAAAATTATATCGTCCTGTGTTTGATATCGTATCGTTTTTTATAATGCGTGTCTATGTTTTAATATCCATGTATTCGCACAAAGGCAAACAATTAATAAAAGCACAATTAGAAAGAAAATATTCTACGGCAACAAAAAAAATTTGTCTAAAGAATTTGATTGTGGCAATTAATATATGACTTGAATGATTAGACAATACTTATATAATCCAAGTTATAAATTGATCATAAGTGTAACTTTTCTTTTTCCTTTTCCTAAGCTTACAGAGTTATTCCTATATATATATGAATTATAAATTATATATCAACAATATTTTATATTTTTCTTTTTTTTCTACATGATCATAACAATGACTATCTATCGATGACTTATAATTTAAATCTAAAGAAGATTTTTTCCCTTGTCTTTGTCTAACAGTAAAGTGTCCTATGGTTTTTCTTTTATTTCCCAACTCGTGTGCAATTCAAAATAATGTGAGTAAAAGATCCATGGATAGACGAGAAAAGCAATGAATAATTAGTAGAATGTGACAACGAAAACAGTTGGCATATCTACAAATATGATAAAGTCGACCAAGGACATTGTCAATAAAATCTCTCAAACAAATGTTCGATATTCGTAAAATGACAACATAATTGATCATGGGCGGCGCAAACTCAATTTTTTAGGGAAAGCAATAAGTTTTAGAATGAAGCTATATCTCCCTTCAAGTCGTAGCTCAAAGCTCGGCAGTAAAAGTTTTTTTCGAAATTAATTTGTCAAAAACATAGTATTGGAAACCTGCGTATTAATTTATTTGACAGCATATTGAGGCCTTCCCTCTCAGAAAAAGTCAGTTTTTGTCAAAAAAAAAACGAAACCTGGGATAAACGCATGCTGAGATAGTCCGCATTCTGCTCTTTCGGAAACAACATGATTTTTAAATCGACATCCCGGTTTGGGGCAAAATTTCTGATAAATTTTATCATCCACTTCTTAAAAAAACAGGCTTTTTTCAAAAAAATGGAAAATGTCTGTCGTTTTTTTTCTCAGATTATGCTTATTCAAACGCGCAACACATAATTTCTCTGTTCAGGCTCATTCAATATATTTAATCTTTTTTTGTTTGAAAGAGCACGTCTAAATGAAGGGCACCACAGAGTTCTTTTTTAATTAAGTTTTGTTTTTTATTATATATACAAACGTTTATGTGAATGGGCATCCCTTTTTAGAGAGTTTTCTTAATTATTGAACTTGTGATCCCTCGTCTCCACTTAAAAAGTAAGAATTTTAAAAAAAGGATCTCGCGGTGCCCTACATCTTGACATACTCTTTCAAACAAAAAAAACTTTAATATGTTGAGAGAGCTCGGACAGAGAAAAAATGGGATGCGAAATGAGCTATTTTTGCCCTTGTGTGATTCATATCTCTATCAAACATTACGGTATAGGGCTGAAAGTTTTACCATAGCGTCTTCAGTTAAGTCTCAACATGATCCGAAAATTTCAGACGATTTGAATGTACTTGGCCCTGGAATCGATTTTTGAAGGGAGAGGCCTTAAAGGTTTGAGAGTAGTGTAACGTTTCTATTGAGAACAGATGTGTTCAGAACGAGTTAGCAAAACTCGACTTTTTTTGTTATTACTGTCCGCTCACCAGCCATTTGGTTTTCGAGTTAATACTCATGTGAAAGACTGTGCCATTTTAACAGCTATTCCTTCTTGATGAAATTGTAAACGTAAGAATCAATTGAAAATATTGCGATCTTCTCACTGAAACTGTTTATTTAACTATTTATATTAGCAGCTAGTTGATCTCTTTATGAGTACGTTCGTGTACGGTGATTATGGACGAAAGCAGAAAGAAATACAAATTTAAGTTATTTGATAATCAAAAGTTTAGAAAACATGGAGAAATAGCATACGAATAAAACATGAGCAATTAGGAGAAGCAATAAACTTTTATTGCTTCCCCAAATTCTTTTTAGGAGAAGCAATTACTAACTCTTTGCTTGCTGGTGCGCCGCTCATGTAGTTGATGTTAAGTTTCAAATGTAAACAATAACATGTTTTTTGTTGACAATCAATGATAGAAATGAAAAGAAAAGAAAAATTTGAACCGGCTTTTTTTGGAAAGATATTCAAGATTTTAATGAATAATAAGATTATTATTAAAATCATAGAATAAAAGTGATATGAAAATAACATAATTTGCATCCCGAATGTATGATATTCCTAAGGGAGACAATATGATGTAGGTTAGTCACACAATAATTTACCTTATTCATTCATTGAAATTCAACACGATTCGAAAACAAATGAAACTGATAACGCGAAACGAAATTGTTTTTTTCTCTTATATCAGACTAATTTGGTTTATTTTTTGCTATTATGCTATCAGTAATCCATTAGAGCGTAAAATTTTTCATATACTGCACTGATTTCAAATGTTTAGTAGAAAAAAAATATTATAGAAATAATTAAATATTTCTATTTTTTAACTAAGTGAAAAAGAATTTTTACGTTGTGTGTTTATTATCGATAAAACCTATAAATACTATTTGAAATATTAGGAAAGCTAGAAATTTTGGTAAAGTGAATAATTGTTAAAGAACGAAAGATTAGATTTGCTGTTCATTAGGGATGGTGATAAACTTTTTATATTTATAAAATTTAGGACAAACTTTCTTCCACATTTCATACAGAGGATGAAACCATTCTTCTTACTCAAATAATTATATTTGTTTTATAAATATTAATAATATTCGCGAAATTATTCCAAATAGAATTTATAATGAGAATAAATAATTTTTGCAATTTTATTCGACGATGAAAAAATTGGAGTATATGTCAAAATAACCAAAGTACAAGTTTTTTGCATTGACATAAATAGTCAAAACATATATTTATATGAGTGTGCATCCTATGCTACAATGGCAATTATGCGCGACATCTTTTCTTTTGACTACTTATTGACTAGAAAATAGCTACCAATAGTTTCTCTAATCTAATTGTGTTTCGACGTTTCCATTGTTCTATCCCAAAAATAGCAAAAGAGTATATTGAGCAAACACAATATGTTAAGAATATTTACAATATTCAATTTTTCAAGATGTGTTAACTATTGATATGTTATATCATGAAAATTGCTGCAATATTTTGTCTTTTTCTTTCTAGATTTTTTTTTCAGTTAAACATTTTCTAGTGATCTTTTTTTAATATCTTTTACAATTGATCAAAATATGGCAAAGTATGAAGTTTTATTTCTTTCATAAATGATTTTATCAGTTTTTATTAATGTCTTTAGAGTAATTTGTGTAATGGAGGAAAATAAACCTGCTTCTCAATTATTATTGCCAATTACTGATGATTATTCAATTTCGACGGGATTCTTAAATAAATATTTTCCTAATGGATTAGGTTTAAAGTTTAAAACTACGCATCCAGATATATATCAAGCGTTAGTGTCTTTCATTTTAACAGTTTTACTGTCTCATCAAGTTTGTTAATCTTTTTCAGTGTTGTTTTTGATATCGAACATGAAAAATTTATAATTGGAGAAGAAAATTTTAAATTGAATTATGTCTATGTTGTTCATCGTATAAATAGTAAGTTACTCTAGTAAATGTCAACGATCTGAAGATATATCTTCTATTAATCAAGAGAGAAACAGAATGTTGTCTTCTTTAACCATTCCAAGAATATTAATAAGATTCTCATGTACTTCCAGTGATGCGGAACTGTGGAAAATCGTCATTTCCTCATTAATCTACTTCTTATTAAGATAAATAGAGATGATTGTAACACTGTTCAGAAAAAGTTCAGCAATTAAAAATCTAATAGTGCTGAAGACTTTAACATGGAATATTCAAGGCTGTCTAGAAAATATCTTGACATACTGAAATATCGGTTTTTCTGAAAAATATTTCTGGAAAAAAAAGTCTAGTTTTCGAAATCACCAGTCAAGAAAGCAGAAGTTTACTTTTCTTATGACTATTGCTATGGAGAATATGTTTCTCTGAGAATGTTTTTAGACTCTGTGTTTATGTTAAGATGCCTACCAGAATTTACAATAAAATCTAAAAAATTCTGAAAACGATTAATCTTAAGATTTGTTGGTTTCAAAATAAATTTCGATAATTTTTATAGATGATACTGTTCAAACAACAACTACACAAACACCTGATCGTTTCGATACGCCACCATTAAGACCACGCAGACGCTTTATTAATTACTGTAAAATGTTTTTTTGTAAGTGGTTTTATCCAACTTGATTTTTTTTCAAGAAGGATTCACTGATTGATTCTGTCACTGAACACATGACGTGACAATTGTTGATATTATATTATAGGACGTTTCTTTCTTTTCAAATAAATATTTATAAATCGGATAGATTTATAAATATTTGTTAATCCGATAAATTTATAAATAAATATTAGATTTATAAATAGTTCAGATGTTTATAAATTGCTATCAGAGGCCCTAAATCTAACGTTAAAATTGAAAATTCTGACTCGCAAAGCTTTTATAAGAATTTCTCGCTGTAAATTTAGTTAGAATACGAATTCTGTTTTTATGTTTTTCGTACGCGTATAGAATTAGACTCCCTAGATAAGTCGATTCCAACTTTATAAATCAAAAATTGATTTATAAATACTTAAAATGTTTATAAATGTTTTAAATTTTCCATAAGAAAATTTACGATTTATAAATCATGTAAGATTCTTGTACGATCTTATTATTGAATCTTATACGATCGTATAAGATGCATGTATGATTCTCCCGAGTGATGTACAATGGTGCATATATATTGTCCACTGTAATAGAAGGTATAGTATCTTTTATGAAAGTGGCTATTTTTCAAGACATCCTTTTAATAAATGATATTATGCTGCATGTTTTGTAGTCTCTTCATCTTTCATCGTTTTCGCATTTCACTTTCTCAGATTTGTAGACGATGAATCAAAGGAATATACAAGCGAACAATATGATCAGACAAGAAATAAAGAGTAGAAAGATCGGAATTCAATAAAATTAAGTTCCCGTTCGGATATCGAAACAAATTTGTCATGTAGTGAATACCTGATATATAAATTTTATTATATTTTACATTAAATCATTCTTCTTGATCGAAGAATATAAGATGAATGAAAGGAGAAGTTAGTGTGTACAATGTTCTAGTCAGACTGAGTTTTATCGATGTAGTGTACGAATGGAAAATGTCGAGTTTCATCGCATTTTCTATCTTATTGTCCAATGATAATAACATGAAGCTTAAAATTTTCCTAAAAAATTTCGATGAAAGACCTTCCTGATAAAAAATGACGAGTTCACAATTTCAACTAGAGAGGAAAAAAAACAATTTTTCGAAAGTCATTCGACACAGTATCTGTTAGATTTTTCTTAATTCTTCTCTTAAAACTGGAAAACCAAGGCGAACCTATCTTAGTTAGAACGGACTCTAATGACAGCGATAGACTTCATCAGCTTTCTTAACAAAATAATAATAACATTTCATATGTTAAGCAAGATGAATTATGTTTTAATTTATTTTAAACTAGTTGCATGGTATCCTTCTAATAGCATATCCTACGAAAAACTCCGATAAAAATATGGTAAAGTATTTGAAAATGATATGTAATTGTGTAAAGTAGCATTAGCTGTTATTTATGATATTTTAATCACGTACACTGTAGCTTTATTTACTTTCTGCACGCTTCTTTCATTTTTGCATCATTTTTATTAAAATAAATGTGTTCCTCTGTAAAGGTTGTTACATAAAGTCTTTCTCTGGTTTTCTGTATATGATGTGATTTTTAAAAGACTAAAAATACAAATAATATTGAGAAAAGTGTTACAACAGGTGGTGGATAATCCGGGTCAAAATGTTTTTCTTTCTGAGAACTTCCAAGACGTCGAACATTTCGTTTTAAGCTCATTTGATAGAAGCTTTTTCGCGTTACAAAGTTGTTAAATTTGTATTTCAAATAAACTTTTGTTCTCATGAAAAACTGAACAAAATAGCAAATATTCAACTGCCTAACTGTGATCGTCTATTGTTTTCTTCGAACATCCATCGATTTGTATAGCTCTATACTTATCAAGTTCTATGCTTTGAAACTCTTCTCAAAGCTTTCGATGAGGATGGGACGGAGTAAAAGGCTTAGAACTAACACTTGACAGGACTTTGTTTTTAATGCACTGTTGTAAGTTAGGTTTTTGAAAATCGTTCTAGCTCGATGAACAGTTTATTCTTATACTATCGAGTTCATAATTTAATTCTGAACAAAATGATATAACATATGTACAGCAAAGAACAAAAACTTTTAGATAGTCTCGAATTAAAAATAAACAAAACTAGAGACTTCATAGCAGGTATGGAGAATCTACCCATAAATTGCAGCGATGCTGCCAGGAAAAATGGACCTTTCGGAGAAATTTAGAAATATTCTTATTCATGTGTATTTAAAACCTCAAGAAACTTTTTCAGTTTGCTCTGCGTGTTGCTCGAAAGATCCTGCAGATTCTGCAGGTCTGCTTTATAGAAGAGACTTTTGCATTGGTTTTTAAATTTTGCTTAAAAAATTGTTCTTTTAAATGTTTGTTTTTAAATTTCAAAACATCACAGATGTGACCTGTCATTTGGGTACATGAAATTTCGTCCCATATAATTCGACTCATTTGCATTTTATCTAATAACTTGCTAACCAGGGAACATTAGTAACTGTGCTTTATAATCAATTATCGATATTTATAAATATAGACTAATTAATTCTATGATATCAGGAAACATTCAATGTCGATTTCGACGTCTGTTTTTTTTTTGAAGACTTGATCTATTAAGATTATCTGCTTTTTTGGGCTTAATGCCACTGCATTTACTTGTGCTTTTTCGCTTGCTTTTGCTGGCTTTTTTCTTCTTCTGAATGACTCTTCCGAAAGTATATTAGAATTGATATCAATTTATCAGCAACTATTGGGACTTATTTTTTTCGGGATTTATTCGATTTTTTTACATATGCCCGTATATAATTTTGGGATAAATCTTATATTAATACAATCTCTTACTACATGTACACATACCTGCAGTGAGGGTGCACTGAAATATTGGCACCACTCAGTGCATACATACACCTTCGTGGTGCAGATATACCAAAATACTAATACATATTAAAAAATGTAATAAATTCTCACAAAATAAATAAATCTTAATAAGTTCCGTAGAAGCAATAAATGTTAATAAAATAAATCTCTGGAAGCCCTCTACTATCTTTTCTGAAAGTCTATATTGCTATTGTTAAAAAGACAGAAATTGTAAAATCAGGCTTTGAATGAAGATATTTTTGGAAATAATGATGGGAAACTATCATGTCGTTATTTTGAAATTTTCGGAAATGATTGTTAATATCAGGATATTAAATTTCATTACTTTTGAAAGTTTATGAGTTTTGCATGAAGTCACTATAATAATAATACACTTCTGGAAGAATCATTGGCCTTCTATGTGCTGTGCTTGTTTTCTTTGTAGGCGTAGTGTATCGGCTGAAACATTGTGTTTCATATTAACAAACATGTTTATTTTTGTTTTAGTTGCTGTTTTTGCTTTACAAACAGCTGTTCTCACCGGCATCTTGTCTTCGGAATATGGCTTTATAACGTCAGCAAAGCCAACAACAATATTGGTTCTTAAGAATGTCTTTTTTCTTTCGTCGTGGGTTGGTCTATCTATATATACTATTCATCAAATTAGACAATCTATTATTGACTTTATTATCAAGTGTTGCACAAAATAAACCTTCAGTTCTTTATTTTATCTATTGCATTATCGACTTGCTTGTAGATGATATCCCAGGTCCAATAAAACGGCGTCGTAAACGGCCCGAAACGGCGATTAACGATGTAAAACGTCGATAAACGGCACCGTAATCCGTCATACCAGATTACGGAAGCAAAACCGGAAAAAAACGACCGCCGTTTTCTAGCGATAGACGGTGGTCGTAATATGGTACGACGGATTACGGCGAAATAAGGCCAAAATTACTGCAGTAATTCGCCGTTTTATAGTCGTTTCAGGCCGGATACGACGCTGTTTCCGACGACCGGAATGATCCACCTGGGTAGTTGTTATTTCTTTCAAAACTAGTTTTATATAGAGATGTGATGTTATGATTATTTTTTAAATAACGTTTTTTGATATTTCTCGAACTCTTGACATATGGATCATATGTAACAATCTGTTACGACTCAGAATTATGTACTCTCTCTATTGGTACACAATACATTATATTACATTCACATTTGATAAAATTATTAAAAAAAGTTTTTTTTGAAAATAATAATAACTTCATGCGACTAGTTATTATGCTTTAAGAATCAAACAATAATATCCTACTCTAGATTTAAATCCCTAGTCAACTCAGCAACTTTCGGAGAATTCTCAAAGATGATGAAATCCCTATCTGTTTGGTTGAGGAATCAACCAAAAACATGAAAAATCTCTGAAGAATACATGACGAGTCTTCATTTTAGTAGATAGTCATATAAAGCAGTAGCGAAACTATAATGATTAATAACAATACAAAGTGGTCATTTTGTGTCGCAATGATCTCGAGAACGGAAAGTCCAAGTATCGAGATCGAACTGCTAAAATCTTTGGAGTTCATTTCGAAATCACCTTCCGTTTTCTTAAAACTAACTTCCAAAAATGACGAATTTAGCATGGCTTTAAGTTTTATTCATTTCGAGATAATTAAAACAAGAAAAGATAGGCGCCACTCTGTTAGGTTATTTATGAAACAGCTGTCAATGCACTGATAGTAGATAATGAATTATTGAGATAATTAATCGATCAATGAACAGCGATTTGTAAAAGTGTGTTGATATGCATAGGTAGAGTTTTCGCGGTAATGAATTTTACTATGGCTCCTTTGGAATTATTTCAAAATCTCGATCAGCTGTTTGATCGAAATGTGAATTCTTGAATTCACAAGCAGAGAAAGAGAATCAGTGATTGAAGTCAAACATAGATAAGCTCATGAGAGAAGCGGATTTCGATTGAATCGTAAACTCGATTATTCGTTTGCGTAAGATACTGTGTTATTGGAAATTCTCGATTCGTGCTTCGCACCGCATTTCGTATTCGAGTGAAGCTCGAATACCATCTAGTCATTTCTATACATCGGGATTGTCATTAAGGAACTTAATTAAATATCGAACTATTCCATTTGATTTTCGCATTAGAATGCAGAAATGTTCGCTTTTCATATTTTTTCTTTGCATCATTTTGTACACTGGCAGCAGATGACAAATGCTCGAAGAATTTTATTTATATTAGCCTCTGCGAAAGAAAAACAATACAATTAACCAGTGAAGATAAATACACTAGGTCAATCTAGTCAAATAAAAATTTAAAAGAAGTGATTTGTCCATCAGAATGTCTTTCGCAATAGGAAAATAGTGAACAGTACAATTATTTCTTGATTTTGAACATGCTTGTGATTAATGGAACGTTTTCACATCTAAAAATAAGAAAAATGCATTTATTTTTAAATGAGACAACAGATATAATAATACTCTGCAATGAATTGTTCTTTAGTCAATTTCCTTTCTGTGTTCAAACCGATAAAACTGAAAATCTTTCCGGCGACTCTCATAGTTTCATAAGCCGAGGCATTCTGAGTCTCCTTTGCACTGCTAGTCTAGAAAAGCATAACATGAATCCATTTTTTATCGCAAGATGATGTCAACAATAAAACTAGTTATCTTACGATGATCGTATTCAAACTTGCTAATTCAATCATATCCATTCTTCCATCGAGAGAAGTATCGCACCTAAATGGATAGAATAATTATGAAGATAAGAAATAATTCTAAGAATTACTTACATATCGAATAAATATCCTAATGCTTCACGTCTATTATCCGCCGATGCGAAAGCATTGGCCATTAAGAATTCCACAAAGTCAAGTTTTTTGTCGCGATTCGTATCGAAGAGAACAAATGCGAGTCTTAAACAGAATATGTGAGACTACATAGTATAATATTTGACTCGTATTCGAATATGAGCTTTGGCTTATGCTGAGACTTTTTAAATATTTTTTGTTCACTATGAAAAATCGAATCCTAACTACAATATTCGGGATGTAAAATGATAATTCAATCCTACCATAATCTACAATGTATGAATGATTAATGAGTGAACTCGTCGAAATATTTTCATTATTACATTCTTGTCTAACACAACAACTTTTTGGATTCAAATTTAATCTCCCTTTTTTTTCTTAGACTGTCAAATACATAAAAGTATGAATGAACATACTCGCGAGGAAATTTTCGTACAATATTGCCCGTTTTATGTTCCTGATAGAATTTTTCGTATGTTATATCGGTCATGATGCCATCTGGATTATCACGCCAGAATTCCTAGTGAGAGAAAGGATAAGAATCAATGAATATCAAATTCGATCATGTTTTTATATCTACTGCATGTAGTTTTTTTATGTCTGCAATGAAAAAAATAGACACATAATATATATATATATATTAAATGAAATAGATTTTGATTACCGTTTTCACCAAGTTTTGAACGCTCTTTCAATACTTCCATATCTACAATGGACAAAAATCATTTCAGTGAAAATACTCGTACAGAAAATAAGAACCAACCTTCGGGTGTTAATTCTTTGCCTGCACCAAGTTTAACAATAGGTACTGCACTCATGATTAATGATTTAAATTGATATGTGTAGACTTCTAGAAATGAATCAATGTAAATAAAGAATTACGTAGTATATATAGTTTAAAAAACGAGCAATGAATAAAGGTTGAGAATGAACAATTGAAAAAAAAATAGAATTAACAAACCAGATGTACATAAAGACATCATTATGTGCTACTGTTTTTCTACTTGATGAAGCAACAGCAAGCTAGAGAGATGTATGTTCTTCTCTTATCTGAATAATATTTTTGCGAAATTAGTATGATAGGTAAAACCTTTACATACACGTTTATGTTAGTTTTTTCCGTCATCATTCCTTATTTTCTTTTATACTCTATTCATTTCATTTGGACGGATTATTATCACATGTACGGTTTTACTTTGTTAATATCCTATGAAAACGAGAGAAAAAGAACAAAAAAAACCTTGTTTTTACTTTCGACTGCATTATGCAATATACCAGGTCTAATGAAGTAAGATTGATTACATTAGATAGACTGTATTTACGATTAATACTCGACACTCAAAAAGGTAGTAGCTAAAGCATTTCTTTTCTTTGTACATGATGAGTCATATCGATTTACGTCTTTTTTTTCTGTATAAAGCTTTCTTATTTTCACACGATGAATTTTGATCTCTTTATTTTGAATTGGCGGCTAACTTCTATAAGAATCATATTTCTTTATGTGAAGTAAACTTTCTCAATGAATTCTTTTCTTAATTGTATTAGTAGAAAAAATTTCAAATGCAAAAATGACACTGAAGATCTTTCAGTAAATTCTACGAAATAAAGTAATACTAAATAAGACTTTTCGACCGCTCACTTTTTATTGTAGATATTTTTTTTTCTTGCACTGTAGTCACATCGTTCATTTCATTTAATGATAAAATCATTTGAAAAAGCGTCATAAAAATGTTCCGGATGAAAATATTGACGAAATTCTTTTTTTTTGTCAGTAAATCGACTTGTATATCGAAAAGATTTCCATGTACTACAAATTGAAATAAAAGATGTAGTTATGCCAGAAATTATTCTACATAATTCTTCTATTCCAATACCAAACATGCAAACCTATTCAACCACTTAAAATAATCAATAATGATGTAGATGCTGGTGAATCTCAGTGAAAAGAAGGTATACCCACCTACATTCTATACTTTGAATATCACAATGATAAATCACGATTGTGAGTGAATGCTGAAGCTTATAACGAGAAAAGTTAACTACATTCTGATCTGCCTCATAAACGATAACCGACAAACAAAAGGCCTAGAACTATAGACCGTGACAGAAATATTGATATGTTTGTCTATCTAACCTTCATGATCAATAATTGATGTGATTAAGACTCTCATCTATCAATAAAATCGATTTATTATACTTCACATGTAACAATTATGCTCAAGGTTCTTCGTGACAATGAATTCACTCGGTCATCGACGATTGGTGTTTTTCTGTGATTCATTATTAATGTCGACCATTTTAAACATAAAAGATGATCGTAAATTAACAGGTAGCCGAATGTTTCTCTTCCAAGATATAGATCAATACCTCGACTCGATGCTCAAAATTGTATTTTTTTTAGAACAAAAAATTTTGCTTACATTAGTTTACTTAGAAATCAGTCGCTTTTTCATAACAGTATTCAGCACTCTTTCAGCGGTGTTTGCGTCGAATATATGGAAAAAGAAACTTAGAACACTTTATTGTCTAATCGAGTTGAATAGAATAACATTGAAGTATACATAGAGCAAGTAATCAGATCCAAACGTTGCGAGAAAGAAGGAATAAAAATTATTTTCAGTGAGAGGAGACAGTTTTAAATGATTCAGGACGTGAATTTGGAAGTGATTGAGGATAAACAAAAGTGCAGGAGATTAGTAAACTAAAATTTTAAGCAAAACTTAAGATCAAATAACCAATTTGTTGCTTTCAGTCAGCTAAAAAACGATAATTTTCTAACATTATTGAGAGTATCGACTTTTTACTTGTTCGAGTTCTATTCAAATTCATTGAAGAAAAACAAAGTCAAGTTCATTTAAGACCTTAATTGTTGAAGTTTTACAAAATCATTGTCACAGTAAATGTGTACTCCTGGTATACATGTGAACTAATGTTTAGCGCATTTCAAAGCTGATTTTCTGATTGTTTTGTATTTATAAAATGTTGAACAGTTGTATGTAAATTGATTTGCTCTCTATGACATTAGGTTGAATAGGGTTAGTTGCATTTTTACTAAATCATTCATTTACAAGTATTTTTCACAATACCATACTTCGTCTTTTCATGTAATATGACATATAGTTTTAGAAGCATTTAGTTAATAATAATCTCAATAATATTTTTTTTATAAAATAAAAAAGAATTGTTTTTTCGAATTCGTAGATTTTATTTTGCATATTACACAACTTTCTAATCATTTTTTCAATCTATAACTACTGTCGTACAAGTGTATTCATGTTTAAATGAATGATAATCCTGCTAAGTGATTCGAATACAATATGATTTAATTGCTTGAGAGCTTCTTCAAAAAATGTTGTATAAATAAAAATGGCTATTTCTATTGTTTCAATGCGACTTATTAACTCTTTGAGTACCGGATTATTTTTATATAATAAAAAATTTTATAATTTCAAACTAACGTTTATTTCGCAAAAAATATCACAAAGTACATGAATTAAAATGCTTGTAGAGTGTGATAGTCTTTAAAACAAACCATAAGACACAATCCTGCATCACATTCAATGCATTCATACGAAGTATCTCTTCTTGATCTGGTTATTCTCACAGTATTGGCACAAACGTAACATTTTCTTCTTGGATTTAGTTGAGTCTCTGTTGATTCAATACGCGAAGGAAAATGTTATTATATGTGATCAATTGGTTAGAACCTTTACTATAGATAACACTCTTGAATGACTGTGGTAATATGAAAAATCCTGTTGATAACGATTATTCTTTCTTGGGAAATGTTGCCCAATGACTTATGTTCTAATTCATTAAATCACATAGTGGTCGATAGAAATATTAGGGAACAACCAATATTCATCACTAGGTACAGATAGTCTTAACCGTACAAATATCCTAAACGCAAATATTCATGTAATTCATATCATAAAATAATCAAACAATCATGTTTTCTAAAGTTATTCAGACCCTAAACTATCAGGACGCGAATTCACGTCGCCGGTACTCAAAGTGTTAAATATTTACTATGATGATTTTCAATCGTTTGCGCTAGCATTAACTTGCTTCACGATTTCATTTGATGAAGTCTCAGAAATGTTTCAAGTCGATAATTATCTAGAGAACACTGTCCAATATGTTATTTCTGATCGCTGATATTGAAGATGATGTTTTTTTCTCATTAATTTATAAAGTTTCCGATAGTTTATTATCATCATTTAGTACTTACAATCCCTCAAATAAAAATAAAATTCCAGAAATATTTACACGAATTATTCCTTGGTTAAAATTATGAATGAACTTCCACTCACAATTACAGTTAAAATTAGAATTATAACTACAATAGATAAAAAATGAGAGACTCAGCGTGGATATACTGAAATGCAGATATAGTTTTGTATGTATTAACGAAAACAACAGTCGATATTTAACTTGAGAATTGAAGAGGATGAAAGTGATGAGGATAACGGTGGATGATATTTTTATCTTCACTCATCCGCTAATTTGAAATATAGTGTAACGACACCAAAGTTTATCCAAAAATGGTTACGACCTATCGTCAAATCAGTGAAAATAAACTTGATCTGCAATATAATATTCCTTATATGCTAAAAGAACAAAGTTCATATATTAAAGCATCGATACATTCATAGATTGTTCAAGTCACCCTCAATACATATGTTCTTCTACACTTTCTTTATAAGAATAGTGTTCATTGTGAAAAAATAAAGCTTAATTTTATCAATAATAATCTCATTTCTACAAATGAATTGCACTTTCAAATATAATCATCAAGAATAAAAATGATCACATTCTTTTTGTAAGAGTACAACTAAGAGAGAACGAAAAAACAAAAACACTCAATTCAGTGCAAAATAATTGAAAGAATGAAGAAAAAAAAACACATGTTCTCATTCTCTGTCTAACATTGTAAATACATCAGACACCTATTTGTACTTGAAATCAAAGAAAAAGAATGGCAAAATTCGAATGGTTAGCCAATGAATTATTACTTGAATTATTCAGATACTTCGATGGTGTTCATTTATTTCGTGCATTTCAAAATCTGAACTCTCGTTTCAATTTTCTACTTCTTCATTATCGAATCTATCATCTGGATTTTCGATCTGTATCTAAATGTGAATTTCATATTATATGTCAACAATATCTTCCATCAATCATCAATCGAGTAACTTCGTTACATCTATCGAATGCTGATGAAACACCAAATTTATTCGAACTTTTTCTTTCTTATTACTTTACCTTCAATCAATTCTATCGTTTACGATTACTATCACTCAATGCTATTCATTCTCTTTCTATACTAAATCAAATCATATTTGAATGTCGTCAACTTCCATATTTCACACATCTTTATATAATAAAATGTGATTTTAAAGATCAAGAGAAATTTTCTTGTTTGATTAATCATATTTGGAATTTACCAAAACTAATATATTGTCAAATAGATCATCGATTTCCATATGAATTGAAATTTACTAATAACACAATAGTCTCCTCATCTATTGAAAATCTCTTTGTTGAAAATTTCAATTTTAATTTGAATGATCTATCTAAATTATTTCGATGTACACCATCTCTACGACAATTTGATGCAACTATTATGTCTCATTCGGAATATGAACGACTGCAGATCATTCCTTCAGCAATCATTTCATCAAAACTTTCATTTCGAAATGCTTTACATTCGATGATTCATCTCTTTCAAAACTTATCGAATTTATGTCATTTAACAATTAAAACACAACGTATGTATTTGAATGGATATGAATGGCAAAAAATAATTCTTAATTATTTACCTAAAATTCAAGTATTT
This sequence comes from Rotaria sordida, assembly GCA_905250125.1. Taxonomy (NCBI): domain Eukaryota; kingdom Metazoa; phylum Rotifera; class Eurotatoria; order Philodinida; family Philodinidae; genus Rotaria; species Rotaria sordida. Next base: position 5,384 of record CAJNOL010001225.1, on the reverse strand, counting down.
CAATTAAAAATGGATTGGAAATTTTCCTATACGAAAAATATTGAAGAACAACTGAATCAACTTTTAGATTCATTTCGTACTTCATTTTGGCTTGAGGAACATCAATGGTTCGTTCAATGTGATTGGTTTATGTTAGGAATAAGTAATTTCGTTACTTTATACACTTTACCGTATGCTTTCAACGACTTTTCTCTTGCAAACAAATGTTGGTCGAAATCAACAGCTTCAAATGATGAGTTCTATGATCGTGTTAAGATTCTTACACTAATCAATATTAGAACCAATTTATTCACAGATTCTTTTCTCACATCTGATGACTTTCAAAATATTGTTCATCTGAAACTTAGTCTTCCATTAAGTAATCATTTTTGGTCAGCAATTCGATCCTTTGATCAACTAACTTCGCTTGATATAACACTTATCCAAGGTGCTGATTATCTTCCATTGCAAATATTACTTGATCGATCTCCTCGTCTCTATTCACTATGCTTTGGTAATTTTTATGATATTGAAATAGTATCTCAATTAACTAGTCGATCAATTCATCGACTTGATTTTATAAAAAAAAATACATACAAGAAATATTTCAATAGTAAACAATGTGATGTTTTGATCAATTCAGCACTTGGTCGTCAATGTGAAGTTCTTTTAATTAATGTCGAAAATCGAATAAATATTCTTCAACTTGTCAAAAACATGTCTAATCTTCGATCATTGATTGTTCAATGTAAAGATGATCAATGGAATGGCGAATTTATTCAATGGTTAAGTTATCATTTACCATCCACATGTTCAGTTAGTAGAGATAGACATCAAACGTCGAATATTCGATTATGGATCTGTTGATAATCATTTGAAATACTTGAATTAATCAAGCTTATCTTCACCTATTTGCATAGTTTATCGAAATAAATGATTTTTCTCAGTCATCGTTGATACCACCGAACTATTTTTTACAACCTGATCGGTGACAACTGATATACTTCAATCACACTCTAGATAGCTGTGTCTATTATCTGCAATAAGCGACTCACTGAAGAGGAAATCCCACCAAGTGATTAAAAGCTTTTGAAATGATATTTTATCTATAGGTAGGACCTGGTGAGACTAGAAAAAGTACAAAGTGATGAGTTCTCATAGGCTTTCCTTCCGAAGTTATGACCGGCTTAGTGAATTTTCAACCCATGGTAAGGTAGCTAAAGTTTCAATGAAAACGGATCTTTCTTTCTCGAGATAATGAATTGGAAAGAAGTGTCCACATTTCATAGAGAACTCAGAAAAAACGATTTTTCTTATAAAAAATACGTTGCTCAGTATGATATTCAGATGTCTTGTATACATCAAGATTTATCTTTGAATTAACAGGACGTCCTGTAACAAGTTTTTATAGACATTTAAAGCACGACCATCCATAAAAAATCTCAATGGCATTGTAGATCTAGACCATTTTTTGACAGCGAGGACAACGATATGCTCCTATGTCGAAATGTTTCCATCTATACGATAAAGATGACTTTCGAAAATCGGTTACCCATGCTCTGTCAAGGAATTCACCTATTCCTCTAACATCATTAAAGTGTTGATGAGCCATAGCAGCAATAAAGTACACATTCAAAAACGCAAAAAGAAAAGATAGAGAAGGAGAATGTAGATAAGGTGCTGATTTTCTTTTCAACCATACATGCACCCACACCTACACCCTTCAATTTATTATAGCACACACGTTATAAGTGTTAAATAACAGGATAGGATAAGAAAATTATGTAAATACGGTGACATTTAAAAAAAAACAGTTTGAATCTAAGTACCGAAGGATTATCTTTTAATAAATCAAAGAAGCAAAAGTGAAAAAAAAAATGATTGTTTATTTTATTCAATGGTTTTCATTGAGCTTCAACGACTGCTGCACTAACTTCTTCGACTTGATCTGCTGACACATCGAATAATGCCATTCGATTAACTAATGTATTAAATTGTTTGACATCAGAACCTATTACTGTACCATTGATATCAATTATTTTCTTATTAGTTGTTAATTCATTATTAATATTATTATCAAGTTTTTTTATATTTTTCTTAAATAATTTTTTTCTAATTAATTTAAATATATTTTTATTTGATTTATGCATAACCATCATATCCCATAATATATATAAAGGAAATCCTAATAATAAACATGCAGCAAACCAATATTTACCATATAATTTTTGTTTTTCATCTTCTTCTGGATCGATAGTATAATGATTATTTCTCCATAATATACCAAAATCATTATTACGTATACCTAATTTAATCATAATATCTTTTACTTGTCTAGCCGTAAAATGTCGAATATAAAAAGGTTGTGAAACAACATGATGATGTATAATATGTGTTGCAGCAAAATTAAAACAAAATAATTGAAATGGTAAAACATACCATGAGTCTAATATTTGATTTTGATAATACACAGTATTTAATGGTATATCATCATAATAATGGCAAGCATTAGACATTAAAACTAAACAACCTTGTCTTAATAAATTTGGAAAACATAAACAAATTGCTAAATTATGAATAATTGGATAAAATGTATGAATACCATATAATGTATTGATATCATAATTCAAATAGAAATAAATAAAGAATAAGAAATTGTAAATAAAAAATGTTCGAGTAATAAACATAAATATAAGTGCCATTGGTGCATTATGAAGTTTCATAGTAGTTAAATTAAGATATTTTGCATCTTTACTAATATCATCACTAACCAAGAGTCCACCAAATGGATGTATACTAACAGCCATTCGTTTGTAATCTGGTGGTAAACCTAATCCAATTATTCTTTCTTCGGCATCATTTAGTTGACCAGATAAAAGATGATGTTTTAAATGTAATTGACGACGATACCAAGGTGAACCATGTAATTTAGCAATCCAAATAAATGTAAACATTAAATTTTGAATCCATCTATGTTGTTTAAAATATAAATTATGAATAATATCATGTTCTAATTCATGTAATAAAGATAATGGTAATGCTATCAATACAATCGTTAAGATTGCAGAAATATATCCCGATAAATAAAGATATGAAAATAATGACATTAATAATAATGAACTTGTGAATATTATTGTACAGATCCAATCTTGATGATATAAAAAAGGATATGCTTGTCTTAATGCAGCATCACTTTGTTTAATTGCTCGACAAATCTCACGGCCAGATGATATAGCATGAGCGTTACGTACAGGAACTTCAAAAGTGACTGTCATTTGCAAAATATCTTCGTTCTTATCGCTAATATATCTAAAACTATTGAACTGAAAATGAAAACTTTAACAGATCAGAGAAAATCTAAAACATTTGATTTATTCTATTTCATTTTAGAATACTAAAATTTTTGAGATACTTCAATCTCATGTAAATGCTCTAAATAAAAACTAGAATTGAAGATAGATTTTACCTTGTTTTCTTTTTTTTTTCAGTATATCAATTCAATTCAATCGAATTATTTTACATAATTATGTCTATCTTTCTACAGTAAGTGTTCGAATTACTCACCGTTTCGAAGTTGCATTCTTATATTTGGGATACCATGTTGCATCTATTCTAAGAGCAGAATAAACATTTGCAGCAAATCTCTGAGATTCAAAGAAAACCGTTTATTTGTTCGTTAACTAGATCTCGATATCATGATATTGTTTTACTTTCATCATAAAAAGTGATATATAACATTATGGACTATGAATCTTCCAGTTCGTTGACTAGGTGTCCATCGATTATTTTATCTCTTCTTTTTTCACATGCCTGTTCGAATGATAAAAAAGTTTAACTTTTTTATCACGTTTTTATGAGATCCATGAGTATCATGAACTCTCGCAGGACAAAGATAAGCCCCTTGTGCAAACATTAGAAGAAAAAAAATTGTTTTCAAAGAGATATCCAACGATGAAGATAATAGATAACATTTCTTCAAGTGTTGAAAGAAGCATATAGGTGCATCATCCTTTGTTCACACGTTGCCGTATTCGATATGCAATCTAAAGTGTGCACCGTGTACAAAGAACATAAAAAGAATGTTTTCATCATATATCATTTGGCATGTGTGAGGACAGAACAATATAAACAGTTTCAAGATCTTAAAACTGTACGTGTCCTTGATGAATCGAAATGAATTGGTGATGTGTTGTGTTGTTAAATTAGTGTATAGTTTGTGGGGTTTGGGTGAGTGTAGCTAAATATATGATCCACATCCACACCCATATCTATCTGGAATGCTGAAAGCATTAACCGAGATGTTAGAGGCATTATCTGAGATGCTGGAAGCTCTATCTGGAATGCTAGAAGGATTATATGGGATGCTAGAGCCATCACCTGGAATCGTACAAGTTGCGTGCTAAGTTATGCTGTAACAATCTGGATGTGTGCATTTGGTGGTATTAAAAATAATGCTAACTTATGTCAAATAAGTCAACATTAAATAAAGTTAAAGCTAATAATGTGGAAGCACAAGTTCTGATGGACAATGATCATGCAAAAGCAGCAATACGGGTATTGTTAAATATTAATTCTAAATCTCAAGAGACACCTCGTAACACTACTGATGGCTTACAGCAAGGTACGATAGGAAACGATGAACGTTTATTAAACGTTTGACGTATACTATGCCTTATCATATTATCCAAGCATCGTTTACGGTCACCGTATTATTAGGGTAACTGTAAACGACGAAAGTTCACGCTAATAGCTTCAGAGGGCTGTAGTACCCCGTAAACCATCGTTTACGATTGCTGTAAGCAGTTACTGGAAACAGCGGACGTATACGATACCTTACAATATCTTATTTGATCAGCGTATATGATCGCCGTATTGTTACGCTAGTCGTTAAGGGCCAATTTTTACGATTATTGTTTAAGATGGTTGTAATACACACCGTAAAGCACCATTTACGATGGCTGTAAATGGCTATCGCAAACAACTGCCATTATCCATCGTAATTGGTTGGTATACGGCCGTGTACGACCGAGCATGATTGACTTGAATATTTCATAATCTTATTATATACTTTACGACATTTGCTATATATTTATATCTTTAATTTTACCAAATAAATTAACTTATATAGAAAGAGAACTAGTATTTAAAAATTAAAATTAATAATGAACTTCCTTAATCGATTTCAATCGGAAGAAATCAGTGTAATAAAAAAAAAAGAAATGTTCCGTGATCTTTTTTTTTTTGAGACTGTAAAATATCTAAATTTTTGTATTGAAGTCAAAGTTAATACTTATGAATAGTACTTATAAACTTTGTCTTTGTGGAAAAAAAAACTTTCTGCTCTTCTCTTCCAAATAACAAAATTATTAGGTTTAGCTTGATTAATAATGGAGTTATACACAATG